>JAQGBJ010000698.1:0-34170 GCA_034698345.1 Sphaeridia pumilis | reverse complement strand
ATAGTAAACGATAGCTAGAAAATTACTCGGTATTTTAACCACACGCTGAGTGTCGTAGGTTAGTGTCATGTTTATTTTCCCTTCTTCTAGTTTGAAAAACTCTTCCTACAATTTGGTTTTCAACATCTAAAAACTAGACTCCAATTTCCAGTAAATACATCTATATACACTCGCGGCCAATTGCAACTACTGCAAAAAGTACATTACTAAAACTATGACTCAATATTGCCGGAGTCACCGCTAGATTCGTTATACGTCTTTTCAAATTCACTGAATGTTAAAGTATCGCCTACATGCAATGATTTCCATTTAACAACGCGATATCGCACATATTAAAGCTCAAGCAGCAAAATTAACACTCTTTTTCACGTTTCATTTGTTTTGATGTTAAACATCTGAAGGAAAATTGCTCCTTTAGCGCAATGTTTACACTTTTAATGCTCTGAACATTTCATACCCCACAAGCTCCCGCCGCGCCATCGAGGAAACTCTTGCTCTATGCCTCGCGGGCTAAAGTTTGTCATTTTTATTCACCTCTCTTCATCCTTAACTGTGCAACTGCGAAATTCTTTAAAATTCGAAGGTACAACTCCCCATATGAATCCAAAATTTCATTTGGTTTTAAAAAGAATTTCATTATCTTCAGTTATTTATTTTCGCCTCATAAATTCGCAGACTTGTAACACGTGCAGTGCATTTAAAGCCCATACGAGCCAGCTAACTGCATTTTTCGCATCGCAAACTTTAAATTTTGTTTACACAAGACATATCGGTACTATTTCGGCATCCAGTGCAATCCCACACCATTTGCATCAACAAAGGAACAAATTCGCGCAAGAATCCACCTCGAGACATTATGAACCTACTCCATTAGGAATCGCATATACGACAACAACACACAGCTTCCGAACAAAGTCCACGAGCCGAAGCGTATCTGCGACGTACATTAATTCCATCAGGAATTCTGCAAACGCGACGCTTTTGCGAATCTTCTCGTCTCAACAAGCCCAACAAGGAACGTAACATGATCAAAGTTGCGAATTTTTGCCGCGCTCTGTTGTGTGTGTGGTACTCATCCGTATAGTGCATGTGGATGATGGAAACCACTGCAAAAGATCAGACACAAGATTATAACCTTGAGCTCTTCCTTGAGAGTCATTAGACTCTGTGTTTTGCGACGCAGTTTGGCGGATTGGCGAATTTTTGGCGCTTCTGGTACCACCTCAACCTCAGAAGCGCCAGCGTCATATCATAGCAGGTCTTTGCACTGACCGAGGATAAACAAGGACCGACTGAGGTAGGCGTGTGGGATGGAGGAACAGCGTCGTCATCGAGTCGTTAAAACGTTAAGCGGTGTTACGAGCCGATAACGCTGCCAGAATTTCATGAATGATATCATCATGCAGTGGAAGCGTCAAAGTCACACCATAATAAATAGAAACTCTGTTTGGGTTTTTGGCCAGTTCAAGCGCCATAGAACAAAGGTATTTTACACAGACGCTGTCGAGACGGCAGCGGCGACAATTGGCAATAAGTTTATATACAATTTGGCGAATCGCCTTCCAAGAGTCGTTGGACTCTTGTTTTTCTTTTGGTCTTTTAAGCGCGTGTAAAATCCCATAACAACAACAACAACATCAAAGAAGCAGATCACATGCCAGTCCGAAGTATGAAGTGCTATTCGAGAGTTTCACAGCGAGCTCAGCAGCGCTCTCAGAATACAGGTGAGAAGCGTGTAGTGCGAATTTCTTGCCAATTTCGGGTATCGGCGTCGTCGCTAACTCCAACTCGTTGGTTCTGGTTCAAACGCTATTATATTCGTTGAGGTGAACAAAAGAGAGATGCGGTTTATACGTACTATGCGAAATTCCTCGTGTTCAACAGTGATGAATGGGATTCTAAAAGGAGTGAAGATGACGAACATTCTTTGATGGCAGGAGCATTCGCGAATTTTTTCGCAAAAACGACGCCTCGGGCAGTAGACAAAGAGTTCATCGACGGACGGCGTTTTTTTGTTTTGCCGCCGCCGCTCTTCTCTTGTATCGATGACTTCGAAGGAGTCTGCAGTTGGCTTTGCACTGTTGTTATGTAATGGACATTGTTGTTGTGAGAGTGGAGCGTTCACCTTTTATACGGATGCTCATTGAAATGCCCGTCACACCTGCAGCAGTCTTATAACGTTTGCCCAGCATTTTTCCGAATGTTTTGGCTCCTTAATTTGCAGGCCAGAAGTACAGGTAACGTCATGAAGAAGCTGTTGTGTTGTAGCGGCGGCGCCGGTGACTTCTGGTCCATCAAGTTCATCTTGAGCATTTTTGATGGAAGCATTGATACAGGATGGGTATGATGATCACGTCAGAAGAATCTCAATGATTCAACATTTGATGATTAACCAAAGAAGAAAAATGATATATGTATTCCACCAAAGGGTGAACGCTCCTGGTTGAAGTGGATTCGATTATATTGATCGCCGCAGAGATGAAAGACATGTCAATGAAGCATAGAGAAATTGCTCCGCCATGTAAGATTATCGAATTGGCAAATTGAAAGCTGTTCACTCACAGTAAATCAGCAAAGGAGATGCTGCTGCTATTAAAACACTATCAAGTTTCAAGTGATTTTTTTTGCAACCGTCTCAATCTATAGAGATCAAAGGCAAGATGATGAAAATGCGTTACACACATATGTGCTGTTATTTGCTTTTGCGAATTTTGATGAGCTGCATATAGGATCTTGTGTGTGCGGTTTATTGGCGAATGACGTCATTTGATGAAGGATAGAAGAGCAAACAGCTTTGTTATATATTATTACATTGTCGTATGTACTTTGTAAACATGTGTAATATTAAAAAGTTGTTGAGTGAAATGCTATTTCTCGGCTCATTGTGCAATGAGACTGGAGGAGTGACGTGGGTGAAAGTATGAAAGCATACGAAAAAGAATGCAGCGTCAGCATTCTAGGATTAAATGACGTTAGAAGCTGCGGCTGAATTGGCGAGTTCATAAATGTGGTTGAAGAAGCTACGCGCCCACCTGGAGCTTTTGATATCAAATATATGGCGAATTTAAGCAGAAATGTACTAGCCGCTAGTGTAACGCTTCAAACGTGGCGGCAACGACAAAAACGGCATATTTTACGATACTTGATGCGGAAGGCATATATGTTGGTGGATTTTAGCGATTTCCAGCTCCGTAGCTAATTAGCAGGTGAGGAAATCAACTAATGTTATAATGTTTACGTGGTGGGTGTGTCCAATGTTTGTCTGGATGAAAAAAACTTGATGGTTATGCAGAACTATATACATACAAACAAATACATATTAGAACATGAAACATATCGTGACAAATGGTGGGATTAATAATAAAGGCAAAGGACACAAGCGAGTTATCAGATATGGAATTATTGTCATCGATCAAGGTCAACTAGAATCGTTTGAGTTGGACTGCTAGCTATGGTCTTCTGTTGTGTTGGATACAAACATGGCGATTTTACAATGTCAGCCAACATTCTGTAGGTCAACTTTATATAATTATAAATGTGGGTTTGTTATAGAATTGTTGTTATTGTTTGGATTCTGACTGGGGAATTGAACTGGAAAATGGGCGGAGACCATCGCAGACATGTCACACTTGCGTGTCTTCTTTTGATTAATTAACTCATTAATTAACCGATATGTAATTTAATAAAACCCACTAAAACCAGAAACTGCAACAAAAATCCATGGATTACGTCCAATTTTATAGGAACCGCGCGGCGCTCAAAGGGACCTCAACAGTCCTTGCAGTTCAAAGAGGCTCTTTCGCGCCTCAAGCCATTGAGCAAGTATCCCATCTGTCCAGCACATTGTTTTCTATGGGTTTCAGCTGTACGCACTGGCGGTGAGGAAGGGAGGAGAGGAATCAGGAAACGTTTCATTCTGATGTATCCCACAGGCCTTTAGCATGGTTCTGAAAGCGCGGAGCGCAAGAGAGCAGTTTTTGTGAGGAGAGCGTGTGAGTAAATTATAGTAAAAGCCTTGAAGACACGCAGGCTTTTTGTATGGACCCGTTCCGACCTCCATAGAGGAGGAGGAGACGTGTATAAACATACACACACGCAGAGTTAGCTTGCAAAGTTGCGAAACACACGTCCGTTCAAGCTTACGTTATGCAGTGCGGAGGAGACACAGTCTTAGTCTGGTTGCCGAAAGAGAATCACCTTGTATTTGCTGCTCTCCGTGCGGAGCGTTCAACTGGTACCGTGTGTTTAAGTGTGTTTCCGAAATATAATATTTTTGAATTAAAACCTTGTGTTTTGAAAAGGTGAAAATTAATTGAATAAACGAGTCTTGATGAAAGCGTTGATTCCGTGAAATAAAGTCAAGATTCATCATCTAAAGGCTGAAGAAGAAGGAAAAAGGCGAGCCTTGTTTTGGAGCGTGATCCACACGGAAGAATGTAAACAAAAACTGGAGAGGAGGGAGGAGAAGAAGCGAATTAACACATGTAACTGCGTAATTTGTGCAAAAGGACGAAATTTTGAGAAAGTCGAAAAGTGAAGGTGGGGGGAAAAGAGAGTTGCGGGTTTGGATGATTTTCTAGTGAAAATCCATCAAGTTTTAATTAATCAAGGTGAGTTGAGAAAACGAAAAGGATTGGGGTTTGATTCAAATGATAATTTTAAAGGAGACTTGCGGGGTTTTTGAAGTAAAAAGTCGGTGGAAGCCGAATTGAAAAGGGTGAAAACCGGAATATTGCAGTGTTTTGTTTATGCGTGAGAAATTGCGTCGTGGATTTCTGCAATGTTTACAAAATCCAGCAAGGATATCTAGAAAGGCTGGAACGGTTTGGTTTTCTCTTGCCAAGGAGGAATTGAAAATTTGCAAAGTTCATTTTGCAATGCTCGTAAATGGTCTAATCGAGTTTTGTTTTGATTTTCCACAGGTTTTTGGCGGTGATTTTGAAAAGGGTGGCAGTGGACACTTGTTGTTGCAAAAGTTGAAACAGTCTAAATAAAGCTGAACGGAGGGTTGAAGCAGATGAAGTGACTCAAGTGTTATTATGCGGCGTTGGAAGTTCCGAAAACCGAATGGTTGAACCATGATGCAGGAATTACAATGAGGAAAATGGAGATAAAAAAGACTGGATTGCCGGGTGGACTTGTGACTGGAAAGGAGAAGTGATTGTGAAATTTAAAGATCACGTTTGAATTGAGTGTGAATAGTGCACAACTCTTTTAGAGCAAAGTTTCGTGGAAGGTTGAAGATTTTGATTGGATTCCAAAACTAGGATTTGCGGAACAGGATCGTGAGGAAGGTGAGTTGAGTGAGAGATGTTAAAAGTTTAATAGGTTAAGTCCGGATGTTGCTTTTTGTCTCAAAAGAGTCTTGGAGTTTGTTTACAGTTGCGAATAGATTTGAAGAAGAAGACTAGAAGAAGAGATGATGTATACGGCTACGGCTAGACGCTCCGATCTTATTTTTATAGACGGCAGGACGACAGTTTAGTAAACAAAAGGTGGAACAAGCAAGAGAGAGAGAAGTGAGAAGCAAGAAGACTATCAAGACTGACTGACTAAAGACTATATGGAAACAGTGTTTGTTTGTTAGAATTTAGTGCCGTGTTTCAGGAGATATTAGCAGACGGGGAAGAATGGCGACGCGAACATTTCGAGTAACGATTGACGTCAATAGGATGTGTGGCATCGAGGACGCTTGTAGTTGACAAGCTCGTGATGGCATCATGATACTATTTTTCTAGTGCTAGTGGTGTAGTTTAAGGATGTTACTACACAAGATTTGTCGGCGTCTAATGATGAATGAACATAATGTGAATAGGTGTTTATAGCTCGTTGTTGTTCGCAATTCTGGAGGTTGAGACACGTAAAGTGGTATCGGAAGTAGTTACGGTGTAATGCCACTTTAGTGCTATAAAAGTTGAACATTTGGAGCTTGTTTTGCTTGATGATTGAGGCGGTGATTAGGCCCGCCGCCAGAGTGTTTGATGGTGAGAAATTTTGGATTGATGGTAGGTTCAAGTTCAAGGGCTGGAGATTCTGTGGAACATTGCTGGAGAAGATAGATGCACTTTGAAGAATGTTTTCCAGGAAATATCTCAGCATCTTGGATGCAATGAGCTTGCTTACTGATGTGACAGTCGAGAAATATGTTTACATGAATGACTCAACTGGAAGTACAAAGTACGTTGTTGGAGGCCTGGAGAATGTGAGATACTGGACGAGATGTTTTGGTTGGGTTTGGCGGGCTACTACTTACTACTGGAAGCCTGAAGAAGGAACGAGACGATTTCAAGATGAGTAATCATCTGAACAAGTGCAGATGTATGTTGATGAGGTTCCAAAAATGTTTACTTGGCTGGACAATGGACAAGATGGAATGGAAGGCAGCTTGTTTTGAAACTGGAGCTGCTGTACCAAAGACAATAACAAGCAGATTCTATGAGCAATCAAGTTCTAGATGAGATGAGAATGATGAGGAGTTGATAATCGGCTAATTAATAGTCTGTGGTTAATTAGAAATGTAAAGTGTCATTAGTCGGAGGATTAGATGTGGAAAAGTGGAGATTATTGTGAAGGAGAAGTGTATAAATTAATCGTACGATCAAGAAATGATGATTATGTATGACACAAGGATGAAAGAATGTGCGAGACATGTCACATCATATGTGAATGACAAGGTAATTACAAAGTTTGCAAAGTTTACAAAGTCAATTATATGAGCTGAAGGATTGAGTGCGGAGATTATATCATGGATGAATATTCGCAATACTTGCAGATTTCTTCTTCTTCGTCTTCAAGCAAGATTACAAGCGAGAGAGCAAGGGTTAAGTGGTAATACCGAGTAATCGCAAATCGACTAGTCATTAGAACAAGCTGTCGTTGTTGTCGAGTTCAAGAGCGACATTTGGCTTGTCTGGAAGATTGATACGTCGTAGAAGATGATTGCGAATATATTAATTTTTGCTGATGAAGTGTATGTTATTGAAGGAGTATTAGATTTCATAGTGACGGCTTGCGTTTCAAAAGGGTCGATGGGAACAGCTATACATTTGAAGCTTTAATGGAGATTCTCGGTTTGGTTTGGTACTTCAAAAGCTCGTCCTGAAGCTTCGTAAGCGTTGTATACATATATTATATAGACCGTTTGGAAAAGAGCGCGCGGATGTTGGTTATTATTAATCAGGTTAAACACGTGGAGGAAAAGGTTTTGCTGTGTTATGCAGTTTAATTAAAAATTGTCGGGATTGCGAATCAGCGAAATTCGAGACGACGTACTCAACCGCTAATGCTAACTTGGGACTTGCCTGGGTACAAGGTAATAAAGAAGTCTTGAACTGAACTGTGAATGCAGTTACTTAAAAGTTAAAGTAGGGCAAATTTACGCGGAAATTTCGATTGTGTCTGCGGTTTGTTGATGATAATGAATTTTTGCGAATGACATGGCGGCAGCGGCGGCGCCGGTGGTAAATAAACATGGCGGTAAAGAGACAAAAAAGTTTGTATGAATTGAGCGAATGTATGTTTATAAAAGATTACAGATATTGGAATGTTTTGCGGTTCACGATTTCATGGGAATTCATTGATGAATTATGTGATGATGATGAGCGGAAGTAAACAATTTGATACCGAGTTTAAGTGATTAAACGAATCTAGGGTTTGGAATAGGCGGAATTTTTATAAGGGGACAAAATGTTGAATGACGAAAGTTTGAAACTGTTTTGGGGATGATTGAGAATTGAGGTGTGTAAAGATATATTTATATAATTTACGCTGTTTGCAAAAGTGTGCAAAAGCATTGTAGTAGAATACACAATGGAATAGAGATCTAGTCGAGTGGGGTTTTCCGGTTGGATTTTCAAAGGGTTTTTGTGAGGTAAGTTGCGTCATTAAAGTGAAGAGTTAATGTGGATTTGGAGGGAGCTGATTGGAAGTTGCTGGAGGATGCAATTTATATGGGGAATGTTGCTGTTGTTTGGGCGATTAGCGTTGCAACATAGTTTTGAATTGAAGTACATATGTGTGGAACACTACGTATTTAGAGCGATAGTGAGTTAGTTTAGTTGTTGTTAAAAGTTGTAAGATGGGATTATGATTAGGTTGGTGTTCACGTGGAACGAATAGCGCAGTGTACAGCGCAGTAAAAACTGCAAACTCAAGTGAGTAGTCAATAGGAGTTTTAGTTTTAAACGCCGAGCTAGCTGGAGTAGGCGAATTTTGCGAGCTGACTGAGAGTTCGATGAGTGCAAGAAATGCATTCAGGATGATAGGACGCTGCCGAAAAAGCTGAAAATGGAGTTTTTGCTTGAATGTATGTAGCGGCAGTGGCAGCCTCGTCGTCGTCGAAGGGAAGCATGCAGAAACGTATGAGGAAGTAAGAATGGAGTTTGCAAATAAGTTGATGAGTGTTTGTCTGGGTCTGCGGAAAGAAATGGACCAAGAGGTACTTGAAGACGTGTTCAAGTGGTAAAACAAGACTTTAGTGGAATGGACATGTTGTGCTAAACTGTTGATGATAATGCAAGGGTCAGTTGGGGAAGCTCCATATAGGCTTTCCAGAGACTATTGGACAGAAATGGGTTTTGAAATTTCGCGGACATTCGAAGTTGTGTTTGGGATTTTGGAACGTTGTTAGGTTTTTGTCGGATGCAGTTGTAAGGACTTTGGAAAGTAGTAGAAGATAATGTTGCGAATTCAAGCGAAGAAGACAAAGTTGATAAGCTGTTTGCGAATGATTAGAATGAATGAGTCGATAATGGAGATTAGAAACATGGGGATCACATATTGTTTTATGCAACTATTATACCGAATTATTATATGGAATGACAGACAGATGGTGTATATACACATAGAAGGGAAACATTGTATGTATGTAATATTGGCGACTATTGCGACGCTAGTTTTGCATTTGAGTAGTTGATAGTGGTGTTGGTTTTGTTGTTGTTCCATGTTCAAGGCCGGATTGATTATGGCATGTGTTGGTGCTTATGAAAATGGCATGTGTTGGTGCTTATGAAAATGGCATGTGTTGGGGCATAGTTGGGAGAAGTGTGTGAGGTTTGTATGCACTTGTTCTGGATATGAAGAGGGATTCAGGAGAAGAAGAGAAGAAGGGTTGAATGGCGTAATTTGAAATGGAATAGGCGTGTGGACACATTTGCGAAATTGGAAGGAAAGGTGAGGAGGAGGTGTGGGAAGGGTTTGTGGATATGGGAAGAAGATGGGTTTTGAATTTTGCAGTTTTTGAGGTAAAGTTCTAGTTGCTGTTGAAATTAATTGAGAAACCGTGTGGGGAAGGTTTTGTTGGAGGACCTGCATGGGTGAGTGTGAAAGGTCATGTTTTATCCCACAAGAACCTGCTGAATGGCTTGTCAAATTATAATTACAAAGTTGTTGAAGAAGAAGAAGAAGAGGAGGGGGTTTTTGAGTATTAAATTGGAAAATGCACTTGTGTAATTATAGTATAAGAAGGATTCTGGGGAAACAGAAGGATAAGGATGAGAGACTTTGTTTTTTGAAATGTTGTTGTGACTTGAGGAAAGGAAGGGGAGGAGTGGTTTTGGTGATTAGATTTAATGAATGAAATTGGCAAATGGTGTGGGGTGTAGTGTAAGTAAGTAAAGAGGATGATGATGATATTATGATGATACTTTTGATGAGTAAAGTGAATTTTTGCAAGGGATCAAGTAGTGGATGTTGGGGTTGTTTTGATGCGAGAGGAAGGGAAGGCGGTTTGAGAATTAATGTGCGAATTTATATGCGGGAACTTGTAAGGGGTGAGTGGCCAAAAAGGAGAGGGTTGAGAGCTTGAAGTTGATGCAGTTCTGAGGAATTGAATATAAAAATCGCACGTGGATCTAAAATATAACGGAGGCAGGTACGTGGAAGATTGACGGGTTGGGAATTAAGAAGAAGAAGAAGTAAATCTTGTTTTTGTTGTTTGTTAGCTGCTGCACGGTGTAATAAGACTTGAGACATTGTGAGAGGGAGCAGAACCGGATTACAAAGAGTGGGCAAGAGTATAAATAGTAGCTGGACAGAAGGAATGTTGGTAGGTTGACCTCTGGAGCGAGTTACAGCGCACATACTATGTACTACTGTGGATGGATTTTTGGCAAATTGACATACATAGTGGATGCAGTTGGTGCATTGGAGGCGGAGGGAAATTTAATGTGAGTGAAGGGGGTTAAAGGTGTGGAGTATATAAATTGCGACGTGGGCTGTCGAATAGCTTGAATAGCATGCGAAGATCAGATGAGGTTTGATAGATTGAAGGCTATTTGGATACATGGCTGTGAGTTGATGGATGGAGATGGAGAGACTGGCTAAAAGAGTGAGTGAGACGATAATTAATTGAGAATAATGGATGATACAATTTGTTTCTAGGGTTTGTGAGTTGGTAGTTAGTTGTTGTTGTTGTTTTGTGAAAAGGTGGAAAAGAAGGTGTTTTGGAGGTGGATACATAGTTGAGGTGAAGTATATACGAGAAGGTGAACGGGATACGGACGGACGACAAGTTTTTGTCGCCTGACATTGTGCTGTGGGTAAGGTGCTTCTTTTTAGATTTGGTTAGAGAGAAGGAAGAAGAGCATGTATTGGAAATGGTGGATGAGAATGAGGTGTCTTGTTGAATGGAGGAGACATGAGGAATTTATTGAATTGAATGGCGTGATTTGGTTTTGAAGTGACTGACTGAAGTTGAGGGGTCGGTGAAAATTGGATCCTTGGATGGAGACTTGGAGTTTCATGGCGGCGGGAAGGCATAATAGATAATATATTGCTCATTTTGAAGAAGTGCAACGTGGTTTTGGTGCAAGCAAAAGAAATGTGTTTTTGAGAGATGCAGTTCGTGTGGTGGGGGGAGGGGAGCTGAGGGATTTGAAAGGCAGAAGAATGAAGTTGATCATGTCTCCAGGGCTGGACTGGATTCCAGGTAGATTGCGTGTGTGTTAAGAGAAGGGATCAGAAGAAGAATACTACGAAGAGATATTGAGAAAGGTGCACGCTGTTGTTGTGATTGGAGATTTTTGGCTAAAAATAGGAAATTGGTAGAATATATACGTAACGGCAAAGGGAAAGTTAGTGATGTTTGCAGGTGAGGTGGACAATTGGGGAGAAACAGTGTCTTATTGAAAGGTGCTCGGTGGGCATGTCAGGTTGGAAAGGGAAAGCTGGGAGGTGGTGATTCAATGGCTGGCGGTTTCGGATAATCGGTTTGATGTAGAACGGTAAGGAACAACACCTGGCGGATTCAAGAAGGGCTCTTTTGGACTGCTACTCTCGGGAGGTTGGAATAAAGGGCAATCACAATGGTAGGGGATGTATGGAGCTTTGCAGCTTGCAACAATAATTGAATGGGGGAATCGTCAGGAGAAGAAGGAATAAGAAGACAAGACAGGGGACTAGGAGATGAATTATGTAACATGTGTTTGCTATTGAATAAGAAAAGTCCGGTTCCACTGTATAGTTTCAGCTGGAGCTGGACAAGCTCTAGGAACCTAGTAGGAAGGAGAGCCTTGAGGGGGCGGGGGCGGATCTGGTAGCGGTGGTGGCGGAAGGGACAGTTTTGATTGTGTGTTTGTAAGCTGAAGAATAGGCAAGTAAGTAATAATGAAAAGGTTTCGTTGGAGAGATTATACATGTTTTTAATGGCGGTATCAAAGCGGATAACATGTTGAAGAAGAAGAAGGAGACGACGGAATATGTGGTGAGGATTGGAACATGTTGTAATTGAATGTTAATGGCCGGTCGGAATCGTAAACGGAAGTTGTGAAGAAGAAGCTTGTTTATTTGGGTGTAGACTGGAGAGAGGTGGAAGGAAGTGAATATTTTTAGGTTATGATGAAAGGTAGTAAGTTGGATATGGCGATATATGTAATTGATAAGAAGAATGTTTACGAGAGGCTTGAGACTCAACTGTTTGGCTGAGAGAAGAATATTTTATTTGAGGTTGTGTTAATGTAGCGCAAAATGGATGTTAATAATAATACGCGGGGAAGGATTGGAGGATGGAATAATAAAAATGTATTGTGCGTGGGTGGGAGTGGAGAAATCTGATTAGGTTAGTTTACGAGGGTGGTGAAAATATTAAAAAGTTTGAAATGACTTGAGAAAAGGAGATTAAAAGAGGAAGAAACATGAGTTGGAAGTTGTAAAAGTTTGTGTGTGAGATGGTGATCTGGATTGGAAGAAAAAGATATTGTTTTATAGTTGGCTACTACTGAATTGGAGGTGTGGTTTGAAGGGGGTTGGTGCTTTGGTATTAGGAAAAGCTGTTGTGGATTTGCTTGGATATTGGCATCTATACACGTGTTGTTTTGAAATTGAGTGGGAAAGTTGGGAATAAGAGTTGAGTTAGAAGGCAAGGGCATGTGTTTTGCAAAAATATGCCGGTGGAGATGATGGATAGTAGATAATGAAGGCGGTTAATCTGAAGATTCTGAACAAGGGGTTAAGGTCATGATGATGAGTGGAAAAAGTGGAAGGTTGGGGAAACAATGTTGTTTGTGTGCATTGGAAATTGGCTGGAGTGCATATATTATATGTGTGTGTTTTGGATGATAAGAGAAGAAGAAGAAGACGAATATATGGGAAAGGTTGCGAAAGTAGAAAGAAGCGTTGTTCAGTTTGTTGGATTGCATGGAGAGGAAGATAAGGAAGAATGGAAGGGTTTATGTGGGAATTGTGGGTATACGTTTGTTGGACTTGTTGTTGGACATGACAAGGTTATAATAGTAATATGAATGTTGCGTATTTAAAGGTACATGGAGGATACATGAGGGAATTGTGTAATGAGATTGAAAAAAATGAATGGTCAGCAGTCAGGGGTAAGGAAAGGAGGATCATTGATTAAAAAATGGCGAAAATTGGCAAAAGTGTGGATAATGCGGGAGAAGATTGAAATGTGTACTGTGGGTAATGAGTTGAGAGATTGATGAAATTTTGTAGGGAAAGGAAAAATGGAGGGTATAATGGGCTTTTGGAAGAATGGGAAAGTTAATTTGGTGGAAGAATGTGGAGAGAGAATGAAGGTGAGAGATACGTGTGTTTTTGCAAGGTTGGCAAATTGGAGTCACGTGGATATAACGTATGTTGTTGTTGACTTGAGAGGCTGGAAAGGAAACAACAAGTTGTATGTATGGGTAGCTATAGTTGGAGCTGAATTGAGTGAGATTAGTTGGAGGAAATGTTATGGCAAATTGCGGAGACTCTTGTGGATGAACGTGTGGAGATTGAAGAAGGGAGTGTTAATGTGTCTTGTTTTCTTTTTTGCAGGAAGCTAAACAGTAAATGGGTGGGACAAGCATGAAGTCGCCATGGTGACGGTTTTAGAAAAAAGAGGAGTTTCGCTGCTACTACCGCTACTATTGCTCCTACTACAGCTTTCGACAATCATAAGGACAGTGGAGGGGGCTGTTGGGAAAAGTGAGTGAAATGAGACTTAAATTTATAGTGTTTGGGGATGAAGGTGGCAGTGTGATAAAAATGTTTGTTTTTTGTGATTCTTTCCAGTATGCGGCTCGCAGTACATTCGAAACCATCCGAACGAGCTCCGGCACCTGCGGAACTGCAGTGTGATCGAAGGGTCCCTGCAGATTGCCATGTTCGAAGGAAACTTGACATCGAGCGACTATGAGACGGCGGATCTATCGTTTCCGGAGCTTCGGGAAATAACGGGGTATTTCCTCGTGTATTCGGTGCCGGGGCTGTTATCGTTGCGAAGGCTGTTTCCGAATTTGGCGGTGGTTCGTGGGGAGGAGTTTATCCATAACCATTACTCGCTCCTGGTTTCTGATGTAAGTGGAGGAGGGAGGAGATGGATATTGTAGCTGTTTTTTGAAGGATAAAGTTGATGGTAAATTTGTTTGTTGTTACAGTGCCGGAGTATGCAGGAAGTGGGACTACCGTCGCTGGTCAGTTTGGGCAAAGGTCGCGCTTGGATTTACGACAACCCGAATTTGTGCTATCTGAGTACTGTGGATTGGACGCGGATTTCGAATTCGACGACGGTTAATGATTTCGAGGTGAGGGTGTTGTTGTTGTGAGGATTGTAGATTGTATTATAGACAAGTCAAGGCAGTGGGCTAAGTTTACGAGCGGCTACTGCGGCAGTGGCCTACTTGTGAAGACGACTTTGTGTGACTGCGGTTTTAGTATTGAAGAATGTGACGCGTGTTTTGGTGGGCTAAAAATACATGGTTGGAATAAAAAAACAAGCTTTTAGTACGTAGCACGTAGTTAGATACTTTTGATGAAATGCGAAAGGGTTTGCAGAAGCCAAAGATAGGAAAGGATTGCATACATTTATATGCATGAAGATTGCGGCATGTTACGTAGGTGGTGGTAGAGGTGTCTGTCAAAAGTCAGAGACCATTAGCGTTTACGTTTAATCAAGATACGAGGATTGAAAATGGGAATGACATGGGATAGGGTTTAATGTAATTATTTAGAAGGTGGGAGATGAAAGAGAGTTTTAGATTCGGGTTTGGAACACCGATGGTGGCGGATTTGGAGGGCTTTTGAAGTGACTGCTGCGGGTGTAGGAAGGAGTTGAGGCTCGGAGGAGGAAGTAGACATTATACGGGTTATTGGAAATGATAGTAGCTAGAGGCTGGCTAGACGGCGCGAAGTAGTGGGAATGTAAAAGTGAATTGGACTAGAAGCTACAGTAGAAGGTTGCTAGAATTGCTTGAGTTGTAGGAAGGGACGAGGATGAGAAGAAGAGCGTGTGGTGAAGCTGATGCGGCTAATAAATTTGTGCGAAAGTAGGGCTAGGTTAGTATCAAAACATTGGGAGGATGAAAGGAGAGCGAAGGCTGTGTTATGCCAAGTCAGGAGGAAGTGGCTTTCTGCGTCGTATTTTGACCTAGCTTTTTTAGTACAGTATTATACAGTAGTAATATAGTAAAAGCGAGCTGTTGTAGTAAGTGTTCGGAAGAGAAGCGGAAAGTGCCGAAATTTTGGCTGAACGAATGGAACTTCTAGACTACGACGACAACGGTCGTTGTTCTTGTGGGGTTTGGGGAAGAAGCGATTATATGATTTTGGCTGGCGGGGAGAAAGGCTCAAGGTTGTTGGTATTTTGAAGGGTTGAGACTCGAAGAAGAAGTCAAGGTTGTGGGAGGAGAGACTTGAAATGGCCTGGAGAAAGTCATGAGTTGTTGGTGTACCAACTTGGTAGGCGTCAGGAAGCTAAGCAATTTGGCGAAAGTTGAGATGGGAGAAGTACATACGGATGTGCTTGGATTCCAAGGCTTGGAATTGAAGGCTTGACTTTGTGGAATCATGCTGGAGGCTGAACTTGAGCTGCTGAAACGAGACTGGATCCACTGGATTTAAAAGTTGATAGAGGTTGTTGTGAACTGGGTTTGAGATAAAATTGGTGATATTTTTCCAGCTTGAGCAAAAGCCTGTATAGACATGTATCAAGTATCAAGGGGGAATTTGCGAAATTTCAGAGGGAGCGTGGGAAGAGGACGATGAAGAGTTTTGAAAGCTTGCATGGAGAAGGCTTGATGTAACGTGCGTGTGTAGGCGGGCGAATGTTTTTGGTGGACAGATGTTGTTGTTTTGGTTGAGAGAAAGCTGTTGGTGTATATACATAGAAAGTTTCTGCGGAAGAAGTCGATTAACTAAAGCTGCAGATGAAAATTCTGGGAATGATTGAATAAATAGCGGGGAATTGGAAGAAGGCGGAAGAAAGGTTGAGGTGCACGGGGTAACAAGGGGAATTGTACGGTTTTGGGGTTCTTGGAATTGGCGGAAATGTGTGGAGGACGTCAAGAAGTTTGTAAAGTTCAAAGAGAGTCAAAGTGGATATGTTTTGGGAAGCTACAATATGTATAGGAATTGCTGGAGAACAGACAAAGAGGTTCAGGTACATGGCTTGAGTATGTGGTAAAGTTTTATGATTGTCACGTTGGAAGGGTGGGGTGGGGTAGGTTAATACTGGAAGGGACTTGTTGGAGGCAGGAGGAGCATGGGATTGGCCTGTATGTATGACGTGGAAAATGGCAAAGTTTTGGCAATGGAAGTGTGTGCGAAATCTAAATGAGGACATGGAACTTTTGGCTAGGCCAAGGCAGCGGACGGACGGGCAGAGAAAGAATATATATGTATGACATGTACATGAGGACGCGACAGTGTAGACAAGGGCGTCTAGACAGTGTAGATTATAGTGGTGTAGGTCAGTATGTATTTGCGTGTGTCTGTGAGAGTTGGCTTTGCGAAAATTCGCAATGGTTCATTCAGCCAATGATGCTATTAGGATGGAAGGAAGGGAAAGAAGAAGAGCGAGATGTGTTGAGGGCTGGGGAGAGAGCGCCGTTTGTAAGCGCGTGATGAGGAGAAGGAGCGGAGAAAGAAGATGCGCGCGGTTGCGAATTTTTGTGAATTTTTTGGCGCGGTGAAAGTACAGTATATAGTAGTAACTGTGGGAAGATGAGCGTTGGATATTAATGATGTAATGTTTGATGATTTGCAGAAAAACAAAAAGAATGAGCAATGTCCGAACAAGTGCCCGGAGGCGTGCCCAATGGAACAAGGAAGCAAGTGGTGTTGGTCGAACCAGGACTGTCAGAAAGGTGAGATTTTTAATTGGATATTGTATCTTTAAATAATGTATGTTGGTGTAACGAGTTATTTTTTGTTTTTCTAAGGTTGGGGTCGCCGTAAATTATTTTTCAAGAAGACTGATAAAGTTTCAACGGTTTGCGAAATGAGGGAGCTGGAAAAGGAGAGAATTAAATAAAAGTTTAAAGTGGACTTGCGTTATGATATGGCTTGGTTTGAATGAAGCAAAAGTGTTGTTGGGAACATTGGGATGGTGTTGAAAAAAGGACGTAAAGTTTAATGGAGGATGTTGTAGTGGTTATGATGGGACGTTTTGTTGAGGAAGGACGAAAGGATGTTGGGTTACGTAAGAGAGAGACTGAATGTTATGTGAATGTGGATACAGATGTTTAATTGGCTAAAGCAAGAAAGAGATTTGTTGTTGGGAATTTGTATGGGGTTTGGTGGTGTGTAGCAGTGCGTAGGTTACGACTTGTGCGAATTTTTAATGGCGGGAGACGAGAACGACTAGTTTATGGCGTGTTTAAGTGCTTTTGACTGCGGGGTTTCGGCAAGAAGGATATGTTTGTTTTGATTGAGAGTTGGCAATGGCAGTTGGGTTTGGGTCTTGTTCTTCTGGGAACTTTAGGAATGAAGAGGGCTACTTACTGAATGAGACTGCTGAAATTTTAGAGTTGCTATGTCGTTGTTTGGATAACATTTTATGGGGACTTTGAACCGACAAGGAAGATAATGTTATGGCTGGTCATGTCTGGTTGATGTAGATTGTGGGAAATGTTAATTACGTCTCGGGCTAGAGAGACAGAGAGAGAGACGAGGATTATGATTATCAAGTGGCGAAATGAATTGCAATGATGCAGGACTGACCTGGGTTAAGAATTTTGTTCAAGGTTGGCTTATGGGAAGAAGATGGTGGTAGTGGAGAAGAAGCTCTGCAAGTGTGAAGTGGATAAGAATTATTATAAGAAGGCTTATGGTGTGAAATGTTGATGGAAATCTCGGGGGATTGGAAATTAGCGACGGCGGGAGACAGGCCAAGGTTGCAGCGCGTCTGAGTGTGTGTGGCGGGAATGTGAGATTGGGAATTAGCAACGTTTTAATCATGATGTTGACCCAGGTTGGGAAGACTGAGAAGTAGTAAATGGTATGGCAAGAAGCAGAGAGGCAAAATATAAGGAGCAGATGTTATGTTGCCGGCTTAATTAGACAGGGTGGACAGCATTCTTGATGTCGAGAGATTAGAAGACAAGTACATTGTAGATATAAGGATTGATGAGTGACGTAATAAAGCAAGTATTTGGTAAACAAGGTAGTTTGGGGTACTTGTTGGATTGAGAATTGGGCAAATTGGTTTAGAGGCAGAGCGAGTACATATGGATGGAATTAAGAGGTAGTTTTAAGAATGTAGACAAAATGAGTACATGGGGAGACAATGGAATGTATGTGTAATATGTCGCCTAATGAAATTTCATATTTTTTACAGTTCGAACACACGTGTGCACCGCGGACTGCGAAGAAAGTGCTGGGGGTTGCAGGAACTGCTGTTCGGACCAGTGTCTTGGGGGATGCGACGGACCGGGGCCGGAACAGTGCCACGTTTGTAAACACGTCGTGTACAAGGGCAAGTGTATGTCCAATTGTCCTGACAAGACGTACAAGGTGAGCTCGGCTTTTTAGCTCCATTCGTTTGTCTATCTAAAAATATAAAACTAAAACGGAGTTGGAATCAAGTGAAAGGTGGAAAGTCAATTTCTGTGTAGAGGTTCTAGCGTGGGTTGGATGGAGAAAGTCGGAAAGGAAAACTGCGTAGTTGCTGGAGGCGAGGGAGACAGCAGATGGTACGAAATGGTTTTGATGGAAAGGAGGGAATGTGTAGGGTTGAGTGAATGAAATGGCGAATGTAGAATTATTATTGATGTTTGAATGAGTGACAGGTGTAGGAGCAAGAGGGAGCGGAAGGAATGAAATGAGTAGTTGGAGAGGGCAAACTGGCAGGGGTGCAAAAAGGTCAAAGGTTACATGATTCAAGGAAATAATATTGATTTGCTAGTGAAGGGATCAAGTACAGTCGACAATGGATTGTTTAAGAGCTACTTGGATATACGTAGATGAAACTGTTTGGGTCTGGATTGATTTGTGGAGTAGTGTATTGGGAAGGTTACCTTGGTTGATGGGAGTTTGAAATTTTGAGGAGAAAGTTGATTGTTTGTGGGCATGCGCGCAGGGAGAGAGAAAGCGTGGTTCCGGTTTGTTTGTAAACATTGTAGCGAAGTAGAAAATGTATAGAGAGAGAGAGAGAGAGAGAGAGAGAGAGAGAGAGCATGGAACAAGAGCTTTTCGGTTTGTTTGTATAACATTACATGGGCTTTGGGAGAAGCCGGTCATTACATGACGACGGCCACTAAAATTAGAAAAAAGTCTGGAAATAGATTCCAAGAAAGTTTGTTTGGAAAGTTGTGTAATGAAATGCGTCTAAAGAGCAGATTGTTGTAAAAGTAATATCCAAAATATACATTTTAGCCCATGGACTTGTAGCAAGGTGAATTTGAAAGGCAAGAGAATGCATAAAGTTGTGTTGTAGAAATGTAACAGGATTGATGTCTAATGTCTGTTAGTGTCTCTTGTTGTGCGGAACTGTTATCGGTTTTGTAATCTTTTCCTTGTGGACTTTGTAGACTTGTAGAGTTTGTTGTTATGCTGGAAATATATACAGGAGCGGCGGCGGCAAGATGATGATAAATTGGTTGTGTGTAGAGTTGCGGGACTGGTTGTTGTCTGCCGGCAGGGGAGAGCGTTGCGTTGTTAGCGATCTTTTCGTTAGAAGTTGCTGGATGTTGTCATGTTGTCTACTCCAACTTACTACATACTACTATGTGTGTGTACATGTTTGGAGAAAGGTTGTTGAACTCGGAGGGGAAAGTTGGAGGGGGATTCGATGCTGTACACGTGGTAGGTTGCATTTCGTTGGTTTGAGTTAGCGTTAGCGAGAGAGAGAGAGAGGAAGCTCGATGCATTTTTAACGTTAGCGGATACGCGGCGGCGGCGACGAAACTGACAGAAGGGGAATAATATTATCAAAGAGCAAGATTATGCGGGAGATTGTACAACTGTTACATACTACTACACGACGTAGTAAATCCGGTGCCGGGAGGAGGGGCGGGGTGGGAGAAGCCGAAAGGGGAGAAAGTTGGTCAGCATAGGAAGGACTGACTGGAAGCAAAGGGGGAGTAAATGGAGAGATTTGGCCAGGTGAGTTGGGGGAGGATTTGAGGTGTGCGTTTTAGGTGGCTGGAATTATGCGTTTGTATATGTATGGAGGGGGTAGGGGAATGGTGTTTTTGACCCGGTGGGAATGTAAATACAGTACGTACACAAGATGGCGGGCGAGGGGGGAAGGGGGTAATGCAGTTGAGTTGGATTCTGGCTAAAGATGAGCTTGAGAAGGATGGATTGCGTCAGAGGAAGGAGGCGTGGAAGATGCAAGTTTAGATGCAGATTGCAGATAATATGGCGAATGTGGACGTGATGAAGGGTTGATGGATTGTAGCGGGTTTGGTTTGAAGAAGAAAAATATGCGGCATGATGCAAGGAGGCGAAGAATGTGTGTTGTTGAGGAAGAAATGAATGGAAGAGAAGATGTACTGTTATGTAATGTATGTGAGAAGATTGGGGATTTAATGAGAAGAGATGTGTGAATGGATGCAAGGGTGGATGCATTGAAAGGGGTAAAGACCGATTAAGTAGGGGTTGGGGGGTGATGGAATGAAGAAGCAGGTGACGAGGAGGAAGTGATTGCAAGGATGAGGGAAAGAGGTTGAAAAATATGAATGAAGAAATGTGGTAAATGAGTCATGGAAGGCCCGGGTATTTATAGATGTCTGCTAATGAGGCGGGAGGTGGGGGAGAAGGAAGTGCGAGAAAGAATGTGGGGGTGGGGAGGATTTGGAATGAATGAGGAGAAAATTGGTGAAAGTGGGATTGAATTTAATGATTTTTGATTGTTTTGACAGTACTTCAACCGGCGGTGTGTGACGGACCAGGAATGCAATAATACGAGCATTTATGACCTGCCGACGCATAAGTACAAGAAGGGGATTCTGTTGGAGGATGCGTCGAATCTGCTGGGGGGACCGCAGTGTGTGTTGGAGTGTCCGGTGAATCACGTGGAGGAGGTCAAGGATGGGGTTCGGAAGTGTGTGTCTTGTGAACGTGAGTTTGGTGTACATGTAACTACGAGTAAATGATGAAAAGGTGAATGATGCTAATAATGGATTTGGAATGTATTACAGCTAATTGCAAGAAGATCTGCCCGGGGAAGGTGGTAGATAGTTTGGACGCTGCGAAGCATTTGGAAGGATGTACGAGGATTAATGGGTCGCTCAAGATTCAAGTTCGGGGGTACACTGGGCAACTGGCGAAGAGGCTTGAGGAGTCGCTTGGGAATATCGAGGAGATTGATGATTATTTGGCGATAACAAATACGTATTCGTTGATGTCTTTGGATTTCTTCAAGAGTCTCAAGAGGATTAATGCGTATAAGCTGGAAGAACAGCAGTAAGTTGGTGTGATATTGATATTGTTGGGATGGATTTAAATGTGTGGAAGTTTAATTTTGTAAATTTGTGAATGTAGGTATGCTCTGATTGTGAGGTCGAACGACAATTTGGGAGGATTGTGGAACAAGACGGTGACGATTGGAAACAAGACTGCGAGAGTGAGGTTCCATTATAATCCAAAGTTGTGTCCGGATAAGATTCGAGAGTTTGTGAGGACGGCTGGGATCCAAGCTTCTAGTGATGAGAGAGCGGATATTGGTGTGACGAACGGGGATAAGGTGTCGTGTAAGTGACAGATTTAATGGGGGAGTGAATTGGGATTGTGGGAAAAGGTTATGTAATAGAATTGTTGGTGTTTATGCAGGTAACCAACAGGAGCTTCAGCTGCAGGTTGTGGAGAGAAGTAGCGAATATGTGAAGATCCGGTGGGAGAATTTGCGTTTGGTGGAGCGGACTCATTTACTTTCGTACGAAATAGCTTATCGAGAAGCTGTGGGCGGTGTGAACAAGTATGAGGAACGAGATCCATGTGGGAGAGACGACGCTTGGAAGATAATCGATGCCCAGAAAAGTGACTTCAGGGCACCAGAGCCCATGTGGGAGGAGCAAAGGTTGCTACCTGGGTTGAAACCGTTCAAGAGGTATGCGGTGTACGTTAAAGCTGTGGTGATCCCGGATGCGCTGAATAATAATACTGGAGCTGAGTCCAAGTTGGTGTACTTTACCACGTTGCCTGGAAGTGAGTTGAAAATGTATATTTACAGACGCGAGAGTTGAAGAAATGATTTAACCGTGCTCAATATTTGCAGCCCCGACTAAAGTGGAACAGTTGCAACTGGATGCGAACGGCACGTCCGAGATTACAGTTCGGTGGAGAATACCGGAGTCGCCTAATGGGGAGCTGGAAGAATATCGAGTATACATGTGGTCCTCAGATGATAAAGGCTTGAAGACTCAGGAGTTTTTCGAGCAAAGGGATTATTGTCATAGTGGATGTAAGTGACTTGCAGGCAAGCTGAAATTCATATTGGAGGAATGAATGTTGATTTTCGTCGTTCTTTACAGGGTCTGGTAGAATTACTACAACGACGCCTGCACCAGTTACTATTGCACCTGGCGTCCAAAAGAATGCCCAGTGTTGTTCATGCGACGGTAAACCTGTTGGTCCTAAAGATCCCAATAAAGTCCGCAAGCACACGGATGTGCTTTATTCTGTTATCGATAAAGTATTCTTCCCTTAGTAAGTCAAATATTCTATATATCAAGAAAATTGATGTTTTTGGTTTGTTCAAATAGTTTGAATGTTTTGCAGTCCGGACAACCACAACGGTAATGCGTCAGGGGATGAAGAATCGTTGGTGAATGTTACTACTACGACTACTACAACTACCCCAAGTTCAAAACGTAGAAAAAGGTCGCCCACAGAGAGTGGAATGGATACTAACGGGACTTCTGATGAAGTCAATCACATAGAGTTTCCTATTGATGCAATGGTAGGAACCGCCATGAAAAGAATCAATGAAGGTATGGTTTAAAAACAACAACATGGCATTGAATACGTATGCGGAAACAACCGATTCGAATCTCAAATGTATTTTACTTGCAGTCACCGTGAACTCGAATGCTAGGCTGATTACAACTGTGGCAGTAACAAATAGGACCGATGGGAAAATGGAAGTTGTCTTATCCAATCTGACGCATTTCACAAATTATAAGATCGGTGTTGTTGCTTGTCGAAAGAGAACCAATGAAACGCAGAATGACACAAACCGCTGCTCAGAGTACATTGAAGAAGGGGCTCAGACTCTGCCATCTGGTGAGTATTTTTCTAGGCACAGTGTTTAGTAGAATTGAGTTGGATGTATTTTGACTTTTTAATTTTGTTTTTTAGATGCTGCTGATATGGTGAACACGACTACCATAAGCGCAAATGTTACGGGGCCGAGAGTAAGATTCCATTGGGAAGAACCGGTGAATCCTAATGGTGTTGTGTTGGCTTACTACATAAAAGTTCGAAAAACGGATGGATCCTACTTCGATAAGATCTGCGTTACTCGAAAGCAACTGCACTCGCAGAAGTACAACTATACGTTCCCACAATCTGGACAACAGCTCTCTCCGGGCAATTATAGTTATAGTATAAGTACAGTGTCTCTTGCGAAAACATCAAATTTCACGGTTGAGCAGCATTTTGTTATCACGGTAAGGCACTAGTAAATTAAAATTTCAGTCTTCAGATAAGAAGCAATCGATGACGAAAATAACGAAATATATATTCCAGGCTGGTGAAAGCATATGGTCTGCCCCTGTAATAGCTTTAACGGTAATTCTGCCGCTACTAGTCTTGATCGCGTTAGGATTCCTGCTTGGATTCTTCTACTTCAGAACAAAAGGTGGATTGGGACCATTCTACACATCAGCGAATCCGTATTATTGTCCTAACGGTAGGCAAAAATTGAAGAAGCTCTTTCATTTTTCCATGAGATTTCGAAACTAATGACGGTTCTTGTTATTGCAGTTGACATTGACGACGTCTGGGAAGTTCCAAGAGAAAAGATCATCGTATATGGTGAAAAGGAACTCGGTAAAGGATCATTTGGTGCTGTTTTTGAAGGGATGCTGGTGAATTGGCCACTAGGAAGCGCAAAAACCAAGTGTGCGGTGAAAACAGTCGCTGAAAACACTCCAAGCAGCGAGCGAGCAAGATTTCTTGAAGAAGCTGCGCTCATGAGTAAAATGGAAGTATGTCATCATGTGGTTCGCCTCCTGGGCGTGGTGTCGAAAACTCAGCCAACATACGTTATCATGGAGCTGATGGCGATTGGAGATCTGAAAAAGTACCTCAAGTCCAGAAGACCAGATTTGGCAGAGAATTCTGGGAAGCAGCCTCCTAGTGTCAAGGTACTGAACTTCTTAATGATCAAGCTTGACACCGTTAAATTGTAGTTAACGTTCTTTTGCTTGTAACGTTTCAGCAAATTCTAAGAATGGCAGCTGAAATAGCTGATGGGATGGCCTTCCTTGCTAGTCATCATTTGGTTCATAGAGATTTGGCAGCCAGAAATTGTATGGTTGCTGAAGATCTACATGTTAAAATTGGTGATTTTGGTATGACTAAGGATGTTGAAGACAGTAATTATTACCGAAAACGTAAGCAATGTTAATGTCCTCTGTTCTATGCTTCACTATATCAGCGTAATACTAATCTTTTCTGATTCCAATATAGTTACCAAAGGTCTTTTGCCAATCCGCTGGATGGCTCCAGAGTCCATTGATGGTGTCTTTACTCACCAGTCGGATGTTTGGAGTTACGGTGTTGTTCTGTGGGAAATGGCGACATTGGCAGCTCAACCTTACCAGGTAAGGGCTTTTATCATACGTTATAGCTGAAAGATTTACGGAAACTTCATCTTGTTTTCGTGTCTAGGGACTTTCAAACGAACAAGTTATTATGTTCGTGACTGATGGTAACATAATGGAAAAGCCTGAAAATTGTCCAGAGGTGCTGTACAGTTTAATGAAAATGTGTTGGGCACGTGATCCCCGTAATCGACTGACATTTCTTGAAATTCTGGATAAGTAAGTGAGATTTTGTTATCGTGGAGTATAGTATATATTTGTCTAACAATCGTTTCGTTTTGCAGCATTGTGGGACATCTGGATCCGGACTTCAAGTACGTTTCATTCTATCATAGTCCTAAAGGAATAGAGCACCGCACAAATCAACAAGTTCGACCAGCGCAAGACGAACTGATTGGCGGCAAGACTCCCCTTCGAGCAACTTGTGACTCAGATAGTGATCTCGACGATGACCATGAGTTTTATGATGTAGAAGGAGACGGACTACATGATTCCGAGAATGGGACCTTGTTGGTGAATGGTGGGCCAAGAGTGATGTTTGCTACGGGGGGCTTGGGACGTCCCAATTCCGCGAGTAGCAGTGGTTCTCGGACTAACGTAAACAATAACAATCGCGTAAATTCGCATCCCGGTTTAAGTGCCAATCCTGTGTCTCATGTTAGTGTAAGTTTGGTGAACGACGAAGTTCTGGATAATCGAAATTCTGTACATAGTAGTGATCTAAGTGATAACGGTAGTTTATACCCCAACTTGAGACATACGAACAGAACTAGTAACAGCAACAGGTCTCACAGCCCGCCCAGCTCCATAAAAGTGCCTCCAAGCTACAATGGGTCGAGTTTAAGTAGTAACAGTGGCATTATTCCACTGAATAACATTACATCTTACTCAACTACGGATTCGGGTCTGCCTGGAGGTGGTGGTGCAAGCCTGAAGCTCAGCAACGGAAGTACACCCGTGGATTTGCCATCTCCAACAAGTGCTATGAACGGTAATGGCGGGACCAACGGCTACGTCATTAGGCGGTCACCAATAACCGATGTAGTGCAAGCAGCAAATAACAAGACTACGCAATTCTGAAGTCACCGTCACCGTCGGACACGAACACGCCAGTTGCCGATAGACTGAATTTCGGAGGAGACGACATCTTACGTCAATCGCCTTCAATAAAATTCTTATTGTTCATTTGTCAAGTTGAATGATCTCAATAATCATAGTCCCTTTTAGTTACGAGTTGGCAAGATTTTGCATTTATACGCTCACTTACTAGAAACTGGTACTAAATTACTGAAATGGTTCTGGAAAAGTTAATTTATACTCCCCTGCATGGATGCAGTCGCTGAAGTTCCTTATTATTTAGCTTCCTGGAAATACTTTTCAGTTATCAACGGTTACTAAATCAGCTTATATATTTTTTACAGATCTTTGAAAGTCTAAATGTGCCTGTGTGACACTACGGATTTCGAATTCTCAAGTTTGATGAGGCTCTTTAAAGTGTTATATGAGCCGACTAATGTTGTTACACATATGCTTTTGTTCATTGTTTTGTTGAGAATATCAGTTGCTTTTCCGCTGTACTTCTAAAAAATCTTTCATTGTTTGTTAACGTGGCCAACAAATGTAGGTTAACACTTGATTTGTTAGCGTAATGACATGATGAATTTGAAACCAAGTACATACTGCGTAGTCTTTTAGGAATCGAACCAAAAGGTTCTGTGATATCAAAGACTTATATTTTTATACTTAACTTTACATAGGATGAATCATATACAAATACTTAGATCGGGTTCCGTAATCATACACGTTAGCCTAGCTATAGAGAACAAAGTAGACTTGTAAGTTGTAGGTAACATCAATAGGGTGCAAGCTGAATACTTCTCACGATCAATGAAGTAAAACGACAGAAATATGAGTGATGTTCTTCTCAAATATCCGAGTACCGGTATGATTGGGTGGAAAATAAACCAAGTTAAAACCGGTCACGTTGTGTTGTATAAAATTTTCATTTATTACAAATGAAACCTTTAAAGCGTTAAGGTTGATCGAAAATTTGAACAATTAATCCTCGTCCTCTTCTGCAGCATCACCGCCGCCTTTACCCTTCTTGGCGTTCTTCCTCTTGACACGTCCCGCACGACCGCCTCCGAAGGGAGATTTCAAGGAGAAATCTATGTGCTTCTGAGAATCGAGACGGACCACGAAACTTGGGACGTTGACGACTTGCTTCCGGACACTGGAAAGAATATTACAACCATGAGCAAAAATCCGCAATAAGAGCATCAAAACGATGTGAACTATAGTTCTGTTACAGTTCTATGAGACGTAGATGGAAATTAAGGTCCATTACGGCACTTTGAACTGCATTCAATGTACCCTAGAGACGACTAGAAACTGACGATAAGACATCAGCCTCTCGTATTATTAGGGATGCAATTTGCACCTTGAAACTTATAATTGTAGCCCATGAACAAACTTACCGAATATGCCTCTGACGAATCAAAACTCTCGCGTGATGTATGGATTTGGCTAGTCCGAGCTTGAAAACCTGAGTCTGTAGTCTTCTTTCAAGGAAATCTTCAATACGGAGACCCAATACATAATCGAGCTTCATCTTGCCCTCTTCGAGTACCCCGATACGGACCAGTCGTCTCAGCAAAGCGTTACCTACAATAATCAAGTGCTAACATTAGTCACACGTACTTTTACGGTTCAGTATAACATTAAATTTAAGGTTTATCAGCAAGAGTAAGGTAGAATCACTGTTTTGGCCTTCATACAAGAAGTGTCAGATTGTAAAACATCATTTGAAGTGGCAAAATCTCTTAAAGTGACTGGAAAGCAACATACCTTCGAAAAGCCGCTTTGGCTCCTTTTCCTCCAAAGTCAGCAGTTCACGGGCAGCCTTACGGATCTTGGCCAAGGCGTACTTGACCCTCCAGACTTCTCGCTTGTTGCGTAGACCATATTCGCCAATGATTTTAAGTTCTTGATCAAGTCTGTAAGAAGGACAGAAAGGATTAGTTTCAACTGCAAGCAAGTTCCAGGAAATGACGCCGCATGGTCACTACCTTCTTGTACAAGCATGCAAAATTTCAAGTATTCTTACCGTGCCTTTTCGAAAGGTCTTCTCGGGGTCACATAGGTCTTCCTATGGACCGTCGGCACTCGATGATTGACCATTTCTAATGATTTTTAAAATGAAAAATCAAGTAGAAACTAACCAAGTTAATGGTGCGGCATGGCTGCGTGCGGCAAGACGAATGACTCGAGCCGTGCGTTCAGTCGAGCAGTGAGAGATGGACGGCATGCAGCAGAAGTTAAATTTACCGCTTTTAAGCATCTTGGGTGAAGAAATGCGTCCGCAGCTTGCGTAATGAACAACTTAACAACCAAGACTAGAGATGCAAACGGGACGTCTTCTCCGGGCAGCCCTTTTGTTGAAGCTTCGAGCGTTTATTCGGTTTCGGTAAATGGTACACAATCCTAAGTCGGTAATATTTCGATAATTTCGAGTTGCTGCTGCTGATGATCTACTTTCGGTAATGCTCCAGAAATGTTTGCATCGATAGCGTATAGGATGCGGTGAGGACGCGGTTGACAGTACCGAACTTTGATCACGTTGGGAACGTCACGTGCTTCAAAGGATAACAAATCGTCGAGTAAGAAGAACAACTGCCACAGATCGAGAAATAGAGATTCAACTGCAGTGTTATGATTTTTTGCAACTAATTGTAAGGTAAAAAGCTACAACTTTTGTGTGTCTGAGGTAATTCTGAACTGGGAGGGAATCAGATCAAAGCTGTTGAAGTAGCAGATTGGATTTGCGCATCCAAGCTGAAGTGAGGATTACAACATCTCTCCACCAACATTCTTAAGATGGGAAGTATTATTACTGTCAAGTTTGAAGTGTAGTCAGTCGCTGAGACATTTTCTAAATTTTATTCGTCTATTTATCTACTTTAGATTGAACAACGAGCAAAAATGTCTTCCGGAAACGTGGAAAAAAGAAGGGCGGTCTTGCCGTCTCCATGTAGCTCTCAGCAGAAGGCAGCCTCGCCGCTTTCAAAAATTTCAAACATATCTGAGGACGAGCCGTACGATCCTGAGCATCCTGAAATGCCACCTCATGAAAAGTTTTCATGTTCATTCACTGGATGTGCCGATGCCTACAACTTCGAGTCGAATTTACAAATTCATCAAGCCGGAAACTGCCCTTATGGGTAAGAGTTAGAGTAAGGATGAAAATGGTAACTTGAAGTAATAGAATCTTTATATCTTTTAGGAAAATTAATATGTGCGCACTGCTGAAGCTCGGCATGCCTCAGTGCATCAATGTGGAGTTTGCCTCGGTTCAAGCTCAAGAAGCTCTGGAACATTTGGACAAGAGACACCAGATTTTTTGGAATGTGGACGGGCTAAAGGGTTGGCAGAAGGCCTTTGAATTTGGACCTAACACCAGAGGAGTCGTTTGGTGGAGAGCTTCGGAACGACTGATGTTGATAGCGATTGGAATGGATAGCGGGGGCCGTCGCCGGAAGTTGGTCCCGTACGTTTTGGGAACTCGTGAAGAATCTTTGAAGTTGAGGCTTAAACTGAGCTATGCTTGGGAGGCGTTACCACAAAATCCCATTCAGATCGATGCTGGCCGGATGGAAATGAAGGCCCAGATGTTGATGAAAAGAATCCAAGTGATGTCTCTGTATGAATACGCTTCGATGGGACACCAAAAACAGCAGCACGATTTTGACACCAGAGGAATCGATATTGGCGAGTTTTACAAGACTAGAGGTACGGCTTACATGATACTTGAGCATGGGCAGTAGTTTTGCAAGAGGTCCTGAATAACTTGAAATTTCCTTTTGCTTCAATCAAGTATATGGTGTAAGTATTTATTCATTGGTCCGTTCTTACGATAAATAACAAGTTGATCAGCTGCTCATACAAACTTTACATTAATAGAAACATTCGGAATGGACAAGTGAGAAACGAAATTCTTAACCCCAGACGAGTATATTTACAAATCAACTATATCCGACTCCGACTCTACACCCTTTAGCATGCATGCGGTTGCAAGTTACAAATCAAAATAATAGTGATTGGCAAATTCCGGGAACGTTGCTGTTTCTGAACAGCATTTACAATACTGAAGTACGGCATTTAATGCCTTGAGATTGGTATAAGTTATACAATTAGCTAAGTTTTGAGAGGTTTCTAAACTGTACACAGTTTGTTCACTGCATTGCTCAAGCACCTAAATGTATCATAAATTATAGTACAAAATAGAACAATACCTTTAGCTTTAAGTTCGATATATAAACGTAGAAATTTGTATCATGCTTACGGTAAGTTAACAGGCTCGAGCAATCTCGTAGTAGTTAAAAATAATATCAAAAGTCAGTTGCATCTAATTAGCCTTTGAGTTGCATATATTGGAAGATACTGATTATTTGTGGTACGTACGTTGCTTGCCACTACGGTTCTATACCTTTCGATTTCGCCTGAACAATAACAACAATACGACACAGAGGCCGAAATAAAAACTGATTGTGATGTTTACAGTTACACAATGATGTTGAAGACAAAGTAGGAGCTCCCGAAGGTAATAACAATTGTTACACATTGGAATTTGGCTAAGGCACAATAACATGCAGTCGGTCGGAACTTTCTTAGGCGGTTACAAAAAAGAGATTGTTCGAAGAAATTGGGTCACGATCTCAAAACTACCTCGAAACAGTTAAACTTGGAAAATAAGCTGAACCTTCACAGCAGGTCACTATTTCGAACAGTACAAGGTAACTGGAAGATAACAGCGCTTCGGCTTCAACTTTCAACAGACTATAGTGGTTTCAGCATTCACGTTGTATAAGTTACGGAAAGAAACACGGGTAACACCGAATGTGGTAAGGAATATAACGCTATGGAGAAGTTCCAGGAATTAAAGCATGGAACGTATCGGTTCATTCCCAGAATTAAACTCTATTGGTGTATGCCTACCTAAATGTCACATTTTGTGATGCTTTAGTTAACGATACTATACACACATCATCATCATCCCACCGGCAGAGATACCAAAAAATATCTAAACCCCATTGACCCTTGAAGTCTTGAATAAAATGGACGGTAAGACTGTTTCTACACCAAAAATTCATACAAAATACCTACATTCTAGTGATCCTTGGAAAATTTAAGCAGCTGCAAACTTTTCGAAGTCACTTTCGCGAATGATCCTCGCGACGGCTTTGTAGTCATGATGTTTCTTGTGAGCACTGTAGACATGAGTTAATAGAGAGTTCCTGGAGCTGTAGACACGGCCGCAGATGAGACATTTGCCTTGAATTCTAGCACAGTGGACGTCTTCCATGTGGCGTTTGAGAGCTGAGATACTGCTGAGAACTTTGCTGCAGCTGTGGCACTGAACGTAGCGCTTATTCTTTCTGAGAGTGGCAGCCCTATTTGTGAAAACAAAGCCGACGATAAAGTTACAGCAATTTCTGATAGAATGGAATACTCATACTCATAGTATTGAAACTTACGCGTCCTGGTGACCCTCATAGTACCCACTTGAGCCAGGGCTGATACCAGCGGTACTGCCTTCCCTCGAACTTGATCCGCCAGATTTTGGGGCCGGCAAAAGAGCTGGTTCACGCATCATCCTCATCAGAATACCATCATTGAAGCTTCCAGCGTTGAGTCCTTGTTTCGGGAGAAATTGGCTCAATTTGCCCATCTGAGGAATCGGAAGATTTCTGGGCACGAGTCCAGGTCGCATTTTTCCTCGTTGTCCATTGTTGTTGTTCAGGCTGTAAGATTCGTCAGATTCTTGAAGAGAGACGTCCGGCATGATTGGGTAGTCTTCATCGTCGTCGTAGCCATGCATGTTGTCTTCTTCCTCGTCAATTTCGCCATAGTCGTTCATGCCGTTATTTTCAGTTCCATCATCCAGCACCATGTCCATATCAGGATGCATTTGCATTTCTTCTTCATCACCGGAATGTACCTCGTTCTTGGCTCCATCAGACATATTATTATTCACAGATTTCTTCTTGTTGCCTTCTTGTTTAGGCTCCAACAATAGTGCGGACAGAATTTTGAGCTTCTCTGGTGGTTCCTCTTCTGAGCCACTTGCAGCTGAAGCCTTGGACATCGGTGATGATGATCCTCCTTGTCTGGGTGAGTTTACCGCTCCGTTAGATGTCATTGGTTTCACTGTGCTATTTAGCTCTGTGAGTTCCTAGAATACAAAAACAAACATGAGTCTTTCAGTTTCTAAAGCTCCTAGGTTACCTCTGCTCTGATAATTCTATCTCAATGATTTCCTCTCATGGGCATGCATATTACTCAAGTACCCCCTTCCCTTCTATTAGAATCGACCTTAAACCTTTGAAAGCTTACCTGGTCAACATCAAAATCCATCCCCTTAATCTTCAACTGCTTGGCTGTATCCAAGAAAGATTTCAAGGACCGTCTGCTAATCTTGATCTCTCCCTCGTAGACGAATTTCAAGACATTTCCCAAATCCGCTGCTGATATGTGCGGCAAGAAAAGTACTGCATGCTGGGACGGTACACTCTAAATGAACAATAAAGTCATTAGTAGGGATTCGACCAGCAGGATTAATATGAATATAAATAGAATCCAGTTAGCTAGAAATTTTACCTCCAAAATGTTCTTGAGATATGGACTACTAGCGGATAGTAGCAACTTGTGCGCCTTGAACATTTGTCCGTTTGAGACCAATGTGACATCCACGAAACTCTCCTCACGGAACAACGAAGCAACTGAGCCCAACAATGCGGTCCGCTGGGCGTCCCAACGCAGGTTAAATAATGCGTCGTCTGCCATTTTCATCTAAGAAGAACAAAAAAATTATCATCATTAATTCCCCATCCTTTACTGCCACTCTCTGCCACTTGTTGATTCTGACTAAGTCTAGCCTTGCTTCTGGCCTGTAGTTCGTAAAAATAGTACATGTATTTCTAGAATTCGATTAGAATTAGAAGTAGCGAAAGCCCTTCGCCCTTATTGATTTCTCAAATCAAATCAAACTTCAAGTGCACTGGTAGCCTAGCCCAACACGAATCTTGAATACTTGATTAATTAATTTTGCTAGTCCGCTAGTGAAATTCAACGCGGAAATACAGATATGCGAAATATTGAGTACTAGACACTTGTTTTACCTGGAATGTATGCCCGCCACTCGTGATCCTCGGGCGTGATGTCAATTTTTAAAATTTGTATTACTTGCACTCTACTCGAGGTTGTCAAACATTCACTTCACTTGTTGATATCGACAGTTTCTTGTAAGCGGGCAACAGGAGTGTTCCTTGAACTTGTAGGATGACGATAAACGAATGCGTCTATCTTCTTATGATCATAACAACAAAAACAATGTAACCGCCAAAGCTTCTTCGGGCTGTCAACTTGGAATTCGCAACGCTAGCTCATGGACACAATTGTTCGTTCGTTCACTTCCTGCCGAAAATAAATTAAACAGTGAGGATCAAAACTGGCTCTTTCGCTCAAAAAAGCAACATAGAATCAAAAAAGGAAGCGGGGAGCATGCAGCAGTTGCAACAATACAGACAGAGCACTAGACGACGACTGAGGACTGTTGCTGCGCTGCGAAACTGCGTTAGAAGATTTGCTGTATTAAGAAAGACGTGAAAGATGCAGACAAGATGAGAGTAACAAATATACCAACAGAGAAGAGGGAAATAAGGAGCAATAGCCGCGTATTTGCCGCTTCCCACAATGTTATAAAATGTATATAGGAGGGAATGACAGATGCTCTGTTCTTCTAGGGCTTTTTCCTATATGGCGCCTAAAGCCTGATCAACTTTGATTCTTGACTGTTGTATACATCTAAATGCTCTCGTGTTGTTGTTGATAATCATGTTGGCTCCCTGAGTAGAAAATTCTGTATCGGAAACTCTATCGTCTGGAGTTAAAAAGCATGTACACACGTGCGTATCTCTGACTGACTGAATAGATCTTCTAGCGCTGGACGAGCTGACTAATAGCTACAAACATAGTTGCTGGCTACATTCTACTGATCTTGTCCTGGTGGATCGTTACTACAACTACGCCGTTTTAGATGTAGTTTTTTCATATAATACTTCTACTAGCGAGGCTGATAGCGATGACGGCGAGGAGCTTGTACGTATCTATCGGTCCGTCTGAATGTCTGAGAGCGACGGCAGCAGCAGCAGTCGTTCAACAATCTGAAAACTAGGGTAGAGCAGATGGCTGTTAGAAAAGGATACTATTAGTAGGATGAGAATTCTGGGAAGTAAGAGCAAGTACACATAGCGTCATAGAGGATGTTGCTAGATGAATAGATCAGAATGTTAGCTGAAGGGCATGATGAGGCTGAAAGGAAATGGAAAAAACTACGTAATAATAGACGAGGGGAAGGAACATGAGGACCAACGACGGCAACGACGTAGTACATGTTTCAGAAAGGGAGGAAGTAGAGTTAGTAGCATGGGAATTACTAGCCAAAAGATGGTTTATAAGAAAAGGAATGGGGTGGTGGATATATATCGTCTGATGAGAGAACTTACCTGGTGATATTAGGATGGTGGTTGATTCACCTGGGCTCTTGCTTGCTCGATAATTTTGCTCGGTTGGCTGAGTGAGAGACTTGAGGGTTTGTTGCTCTTCTAAAGCTAGCACAAAAACCGTAGTA
>JAQGBJ010000697.1:0-34181 GCA_034698345.1 Sphaeridia pumilis | reverse complement strand
GTTCCGGCTGGGCGCCGTCGACGTGGTACTCAAAACGCTAATACTCAGCTGCAACCATGTGTGCCTAGCAACGCCGCGCAAGCGTCGTCGGCGTCTGGCTATGAATACTCTGGATCTTTGTCGGGCCAAATCTAAGGTCAGCTGAGTGAGTCATAGTTTCATAATATAATCTGTATGGGGATTTATGGAAAGGTACCAGAAAATGTACAGAATTTTGATGGATTTTCGGTTGTTGGTTTTGCAGTTGTTCCTGGGAGAGCGTCGAAGGAAGTCTTCCACCTAGCAATAGTTCCATCCAGTTTGAATGCTTGAGGAGTTGAAGTTGGCGAATTGGCTCTTTGTAATGTTTTTAAGATATCCTAACGTTTCCTAACGCTTTTTCTAAAATGGTTCAAGAAATAAAATTTCTAAGGTTCATTTGAAGAAAACGCTGCTGTATTTTTCTCAGTTTTGGTTTGTTGTCGTAAATGGCGGATGAATTTAATAGGTGCTAATAGAAACGTAAAATCCAGTCGAAGTTTGCACAAAAGCTTATACATTTACCAGTGCAGTATTTTGTATGCATCTGTCGTGAGAACTTTCCATCTTCTTAAATGTGCAAGATAATAGAGCTACTTGAGCATTACAAAACCAGTTTTTTCAGCGAGAGTTCTGGAGAATCAACCATATATGTATATGTATGTATTCTTATTCCTGATGATTCTTCGTATTTTGGATCACGTAAAAGCCTTATACATATACATTGACTGCAAAGTCTGGAACCAGTTTGCTTTTGACTTCCAAAAAGACATCACCGCACTTATAGCGCTCTCCAAGTCTTTGAAAATGGCATCTTTCCCAGTGCTCAGCGTCCTGTTGCTAGCCCTTAGCTTCAGCTGCCTCGTGCATTCTAAAAAGTGCATGATTGACGACGAAATCACAGCCAACAAGGTGTTCTGGTCTCTGGAAACTCTGATCGAAATGCAACTTGGAGGCCCGTTGGGTAATTTTGTGCTCCCACTGGAAGAGACCACTTCAGACCTAGAAAGCTGCAGCTCTGACAAGATCGAAGAAATCCGGTCGGCCATCAAAAAGGCTGCTGTCGACAGCTGGAGAGTCATGAGCGCCCAAGACCCTGAGGCGGACCCCATAGCACCGGAGAAGCACATGAAGTCCGTTCTGGCTCCACTTTTCAACGTCGACCAAATTGCCTTCAGGCTCGACTTCATGAGCTCCGTCTTGTATGAAGCCAACCAAGAGGACATCAGCGCCGCGCTTTTAGCTGCTGCTGATCAGGTGAAGAAGAGCAGGAAGAACTGCGTTCCTACAGCTGGACGCCGTCGCAGACGTGGTACTCATGAAGCGAAGGCATGCGGGACCAATGCTGAGGCTGCAGCGGCTGGGTACGAGCTCGCCGGTAATGTTGCAGGTGAAATTTAAGGTGAGTGCATTCGGGTTTCCTGTCGGACGGATGAAAATTATACGAGCTAAACAATAGTTTTTTCCATGTTGATTTCCAGAGAGCTTATTTGCTCATGGCCTTGTTTGCTTCTGGAATCTCCCCAATCTGAAGCGGCCTGAAGTCTCAAGCTTGAGTTCTGTAAATATATAATTGGCTGACAAATAACTTTTTGCAGCGATGATTTTATCTTGTTTTAATCAAATCAAAATACTTCGGCAAACAGAAACGAAATAAAACTAACATTGTGATTCTAAAAAAATATTTTTCGTTAGGCTCTTTGTCATTGAGGAAAACGACTGTTGTTGCCAAAACACCGCCAACTGCTAAGGTCGTATATTCCATAATTACACAAAGTCATTTCAAGTTCGTTAAGTTTCTGTAGAATCAGCCAAACGGAACTATAAATACCTGTTTTTTCTTCTGCCGTGTGAACCTTTAGGTAATTATAAATTATAAAATCACTTGAGAGCCATGCAATACCAGTTTTTTGCCATAAATTCTGGAGAATCAGCTATTTTACCTGACGCTAAAGTTGTTCTATTTCTCACCACGGATCCGTTCCTTTTCGAAGTCTTATATAAATCTTTGTTTGCTGCAAAATCTCAACAGTTTGACTCTGACCAGCGAGCCAAACGCCCAATCGTTACCTGCTTATTCCAATTGCCAGTATTTTTTAATTCGCTTCCGCAATGGCATCTTTTCCAGTGCTCAGTAGCGTCTTGCTGCTCGTCCTCAGCGCCATCTGCTTCGCCCAGTCTCAAAAGTGCATGATTGACGACGAAGCAACGGCCAACAGTATCTTTGGCTCTCTGACAACGCTCATCGAAATGCAGCTTGGAGGTCCACTGAGCGACTTTGTCTTGGACTCTGACGACAACACCAGCACGCTGAGCAGCTGCAGCAGCGACCGCGTCGAACAAGTCAGAGCAGCGGTCAAGAAGGCCGCCGTCGACAGCTGGAAGGTCATGGGCGGCGAGTCCTCCTCCGCGGACCCTGCCACCGTTGAGCAGCACATGAAGACCGTACTGGCGCCTCTGCTCGACCAAGTCGCCTTCAGACTCGATTTCATGAGCACAGCGTTGTACGAAGCCAACCAATCTGACCTCATCACCGCTACCCGAACTGCTGTTCGGCAGATGAAAAGCAGACAGAACTGCGTTCCAGCTGGGCGCCGCAAGCGGACAACCTTCCAGTGCCACTGCGGACATGGCGGCAGCGGTGTGGCTTACGAATACCAAGGGTCAGCAGTTGGCCAAGTTTAAAATATTTCAAAACATGTTTGTTGTAAACGCATAGTGCGTGCGTATTTTATGTAATTTTGTTGATGTAGAATCAGGATGCAGGTGCTGCAGTATAAGATTAAGCTTTATCAAAACTGACCTACATTCTGACATTTAATCTGCTCAATTGAGGTCGTATACGCACGTTAATCAGTTTCTCTTCAGGTTTCTAAATAAATCATGATTTAGTATACATAGAACGTTCAATCAAGCTTAAATAAAATTAGCGAAGCTCATTGTCAAAAGTATAGTAAAATTATTAAAGGCTTGAAGTATGAAGACGTCGTATTTCAGTCAAACCATTACCAGAATCAGCAACACGTTTTACAGCGAAGCCTCTAGTTTGGCAGCCGTAAGTTGATTTTCATTCAATTTTTAAATTACTCCATATCGAAAAGCCTTGAACGCCCAATTTCTAGTGCTGGGGCATCCTTCTGACAAGCGTCACGTTCATCACGCTCGTGGTCTCACCTGGAGACTTCGAAGCGTCGCCGGACCACCAGCAGCATGTGACGCTGCGCGTCTTCTGCTTGGCCTTCATTCTGGCTCTTGGATGCATTCAATCTGTATTCTCCTTCATCGTGTGTTTGGCTTCTCTAAAGGTAACAGCCTGCTTACCATACAACAGTTAGCGCCATCTATAACTCGCTGATAAATAACGTCGGTTTTTGTATTTAGCGCCGCGCTGCTCTCAACGCCATCTGGCTTGGAGTTCACCTCCTCGTCGCCATCTTCCTTGGGATATTCCTCATCATCAACGCTTTCTACCGCGGCAGCTTCATTTCTGAAGACCAAAAGTCCCATGTAACTGCGCTTGACATTGTCATCTTGTTCGACCTGTTTTTCCTACTCTTGGTCACTGTATCCATGACTTGGGGAGATTCAGCGATTAGAAACAGATCCAATCTAGCCGCCGGAAATGCTTCAGAGAGTACACTTGAACTTCAAAGAGCGGAAGAGAACCAATATGAAGTTTTGTATGCGTACGGCTTGAGCAATCCAGTTTTAGATATTAACGAAAATGTGTTTTATTCAGAACCTATGACTAGGCACTCTGCTGCAAGGCAGGCTAATCCTGCTGAGCATGTTTACGAAAATCCTTATGAAATGGTATGGAATATACCAGTTGAACAGAGTCAGGTCAAGATTCAAAACAATATTGCGTATTTACATAGATATTAAAAAAGCTTAAACAAGACTGCATGATAACATGTTGCAGAATTTCGCAACTTTAAACTGTGTTGCGGTAGTTGAGCCTGACTTGTATATTAAGTGGCTTTTAAAGAATCTGGTACAGTGTAAACGAGCAAATATACGTTTAAAATCACGTATGCCACTAATAACAGGAAAGAGGGCTGCCTGCTGGCTGAGCTAACAAATATGACATTATGAGATTACGTTTTGCAGTCTGGTATACACACACTATAAAAAGATGAAGTCAACAGAACAAAGTGAGTCAGATAACCCTGGGGCATGACAGCGTCATAAGCGTTTGTGATCACAAATATACCAAACAGTGTGTGTTCGGTTTACAATAGATTTTGAAAATTTTACAATTGTGAAAAACAATCACGCTAAATAAACATTAGACGGAAATTCCGGTGGTAAATTCAGACAGAGGGTTAAACAGCGGGCTGTTTTAGAGCAAATTAGTTTGAAACGGCAGGCAACATAATGAGGCATCTGCTGGTCTTGTGTTTGGTTGTCCTTGTGATCGTGGGATCGAGTGAAGGGATGACCTTGAGGAACCCTTTCAAAAAGACTACTACTACACCCAAGACGACTACTACCGCGAGGGTTCTAGGAGCTGGTACGTTTGCCGAACACTAGAATGAAGAAAAAACAAGCGATTAATTGTGGATTTCAAGGGTGTTTACACAGAAAATGTTTAACTTACAGGCAATGGAGTAGCTAACGACCAGCCTGGACTTCCCCAAACCGGAGGCTCTAGAAGCTGCTTCTGGACAGGTTGCAACCAACGGTGCCCTGCATCCGCTCAAGTGGCGGGAGCCGGTTTATGTGACCAAGGGAGCAATGTCTTCAAGTTCAATTGCTGCATGTAGTACCTAAAATAATACAAAATTCCACATTTACAGCCGTACTACTGTGGCTACCAATATCATGAGCAGCGAATCAATAATTAAACAATTACTTTGTGCGTAAACACTAATGCGGTTTTTGTTAGGTTAAATAGTTCCTCAAGCTTCAGAAGTACATCAAAACTAAATAGGCAGTGCGTAAGCAACAGTCAGTTCCAGGTTACATAGGCTGGAGGAAATTCCTCCGAAGAATGGTGCCACTTTCAGCATCTGAAAAGAAAGAAATGAAAAGTTCAAGTAATTTATCGCAGTACTGCTTTAGTTAGATTATTGCAATGACTTGATTCACCTTAAAACGAAATCTGACCCGGTCAGCCATCAATCTTTTATCGTGAGTTAATTCTTTTGAGATTCGTTTCCAGGAGTAGTAATATTTTCAGTTACGTCATCTTCTTGGCAAGCTTCTGCTAATTCAGCTTCGTCTACTTGAACGGCTTCTGCTATTTCCCCTTCACAGACAGATTTTGCTGCTTCATCTGGATTTTCACGAGCAGCGTCCACAACTACTTCACTCGAAAGAGCATTTGGCCTTTTCTTTCTTGGTCGATAAGGTCCTCTTTGTTTCTTCGTGATGTGAACGCCCAAATCATGCCTTTTGGCAGCACCTTTGGTGTTAAACATTTTTCCACAGGTTGGGCAAGGGAACGTCCTTTCCCCCGAATGCAGTCGTTCGTGACTCTGGCAATGGAATTTTGTGAAGAAAGATTTCTCACATTGACTACATTGGAAAGACTTAACTGCGTTGTGAGTTTTCAAATGCTGATCTAGGTAGTTCTTCCTCTTGAAGGTTGAAGGACATTTGTCGCACTGAAACGTTTGCTCTTCAGCAGAATGGACATGTCTGTTGTGAAAATACAACGTCAGGGCTGTTAGCTCGGGACGCCCACATTGGTCGCAGTAGTACTTGTAGTCGTGGGTGTGAACCTTGACCTCATGCGAATATAGTTTATACGGTGTAATGAACTTTTCTGAACAAAACTTGCATTTGAGTAGTCTCTGAGTCAAGCACGGCCGTGTGAGGCAAGGAAGATGTTCCTTGACAAAATTCTTGAAGGCTGATAAGTCCTGGGAAGACATCTGACCAGAGGACCTGTCCGGATCATCACTGAGGTAGACCTGAAGGCACCTCCGGCACGAATACCTGTCCATCATTTGCAGCTCAATACTGTGTACTTTTGCCAAGTGAGTATGCAGAGGCATTTCGGTGTGGAAGGCATCGGAACAAATGATACATTTGTGAGGTTTTTCAGGCAAGTGGTGCATTTTGTGACGTTCCAATCCCGTCTGAGTCTTGAAGGTGTAAGGACACAGTTGGCAAGAAAAATCATGTCCTTTCTTTGATTGATTCCGAGAAGAGCGGTCTCGCGGTTTGGGTGTATTCAAGTAGTGCCGCTGGACGTGGAATTCGCACAAGGCGGTAAAGTTGCTATGAACATGTTCTTGGCCATTCTCAAGGGTGACGTAACGAAATCCTTGTTGGTCCTTGTCAGTTACTATTCTATAGGCTTCTTGGTTGATGTGGTCACCACAAATGTCACATTCAAAGGTCAAGAGGTTTTTATCCGGTTCTGATATGTGCGCTTCAAGTTTGTGTAGGTCCAGCAGACGATGGTAGGCAAACTTTGCATCGCATACTTCACAGTTGATGTTGATGCTGGATTGGTTCATTAGAAACATGTCAGGTTTCAGCTTACGAGCTATTTTCAATCCTCTGGCACGTTCGTGAGATAACCACGTGGAGCGTTTCAGCGGTCGTTTGATGAACTGCCTTGCAGGATTTGTTTTCTTCCCAGGCTCGCAAACAGTTCTAGTTCCGCTGTCAGACTTGGATTTTGATGGACGTCTAAAGAGAAACCTGCCACGTTTCCGGCTAGGTTCAGCAGTATCTGTCTGCGTGTCAGCCTTACTAATTTCCCAGTCCTCATCTTGAACTTCAACCTTAATTTCCTGTTCTTTTGAAGCATTCGTCACATTTTCTTTCTCTGATTTCTGTAGAATGTTCTTCATAAAAGTGTAGGCACGTTTTTTGGCTTGCCTTCCTGGTCTTGTAGACCTGATACTTGAATCTGGTTCTGCTTCTGCTGGAGCGAGTTCTGCGTCTCCGGTGTCCTGAACAAGTTCATATATTCCCGGCAAGTCGGGTTCAATCACCATATCTTCAATTTCCTGATCTTCATCCCTGAATGTCAAATCTTCGACAGGCGCAGCTTCAGCTTCACCCATACACTTCAAACGAGCTTCTTTATCCGACAGTTTCTCAGCTTTTACTAAGCATGGTGTCACGCCTGTAATCAACCAATGAATGTATCAGTCTAGATCAATACGTTTTTCAACTGTCGGGATCACAGAGCCAGAATATAGTGCTTACATTGCTTCAGAACTCGATGCGCTATGGAACAGACTTGCGATTGAATAACATCTTCTGCGGCACCAGAAACCAAGTCAGAATCCCAGAGAATCTTGATTATCTTCTTCCGAGCAGTCTCTAACTTCTCATACAAGTCTACCACGTACAGAACCCAGGATTCACAGTCGCAACATAGGTTCAAAGTCAAGGGCAAGTCCTCAGTCGGTGCTTTCAATTTCTTTCTGATTGTTGACTTCAGAAACGGTTCAAAACTAGACCAGGACAATCTCAACAAATTGCAGATGGACTTCAAATGGGTTTCATTGACAGTGACTCCCGATTCTAGGTTTTCGGGAGGAATTCTTTGAGCACAGAAGACACAAATAGAGTCGTTTGATTGTTGTTGTTCAAGATGGCTGACGTTCGGAAGAAAATCCGTTAAGAATAAACTATTCGTGTCCATTTCAGTACATTATACTTCAGCTCCTGAACAAGAGGAAAAAAATTCAGAAAAATTCATCAAGGGCTGGAAATATAACTGGTAAAACATGGTCACTTCAACTTACTTTAAAAATTATGCAGGGGCAAAGAAAAATCCAGCGAACTTCGAATTATACCTCAAGTACGCGATCGAGTGAATGTACGCGTAATATTTCCACTTCGAGGGACACCATACCGGAAGTTCAGGCGGTATTCGGTACATATAAATTAAATCCTGTCAAGCACACGTCTTCAGACAGATCAAAACAAAACTTGCGTTCAACCAAACTTTTAGCAAAAATTCTTCTTCGCGCCTAGCAGTTTCAAATTTTAAAGATCGCGGCTCTTTTCGGGACATAATAGATCTCCTTGACCGTATGTTTCCCAATGCTTAAGCATAGGCGGCATGAAACGTCTTCTCGTCTGATTGTGCATTGATTATGTTGCTGCTGCTGTAAGCATTCAGAGATATGTCTGGGAATGCGGTTGGTGTTTGTTCTGTTCCAAGAATTTTTCTCCAAATTACTTGTGGTTCAGAACGAAACACGATCGAATTTTAATCTTAATCAATATGCTTGTTTGCTGAAATCATCTGTCGATAGTATAATTTTTTTATTATCAGCATCGTTCGGTTTGTGCGATTGCCTTACTTTTATAAATAGCCGGTGCCAGGTTAAACTACGTACGTACATCCATCAAACAATTTCTTGGCAAATGCCGTTGTCTTATTCAATCGTTGAGCTAATTCAATAACTTGGAAGGTTCAGAAGAACCAGGACCTGTATGTAAGTTTTGAGTTAAGGTGAATGGGATAAAGTTGATGTTATGTTGTCTGACTGACTATAATTCATAGATATAGATCAAAATGGATGGAGATACTGACCCCAGACACGATGGTACCCATGAAGATCACCACGATTTCGGAACTAGAGCAAAGAAGGCTATCAAAAGTGCCAAGAAACGCGCTAGACCAGGTAGCTTTACGATGATCAAATTGTGTTTTGTCTTCGGATGTGCATGTATGTAGATATTGATTGTAATATTTGCAGAATTGAAGACGAAGAAATCTTGGTACGAGTACAAATATTACAAGACATTTGACTGCTCTTTGACGTCTTTCCAAGAGTCGGATTCGATTGAAAGGATTCATGTGAACGACATCAGTGTTGAAGATTTCATTGCTAGATTCGAGCGGCCTTACAAACCTGTAGTGATTCAAGGGGCTACTGATCATTGGGATGCAACTAATAAATGGACTCTTTCGGTAAGAGTTGTGTTTAATTAGTAAACTTGTCCAATGTTGGAGATTGTAAGCTAAATGGTGATACTATATTTTTTTGATGTAGAGATTAGCAAAGAAATTTAGAAACCAGAAATTCAAATGCGGTGAAGACAATGATGGATATAGTGTCAAGATGAAGATGAAGTACTACGTGCAATATCTGAAGAAGACCAAAGATGATAGCCCTTTGTATATCTTTGATAGTAGCTTTGGAGATGTAAGTTGAATTCTTTGGTGGAAATGCCTCGATATCAATAATGAAAACGATGATTAATCGATCAATATGTTTGATATTTATTCAGCATCCCAGAAGGAGGAAGATTTTGGATGACTATGACGTGCCCAAATACTTTAGAGATGATCTGTTTCAATATGCTGGCGAAAAACGACGTCCACCTTATCGATGGTTCGTGCTCGGTCCTGGGAGAAGCGGAACTGGTATCCATATCGATCCACTGGGTACGAGTGCCTGGAATGCTCTCGTCGTTGGACACAAACGGTGGTGCCTCTTTCCAACGAATACTCCCAAGGAATTACTGAAAGTAACTCATGCCGAAGGTGGCAAGCAACAGGATGAAGCCATCACATGGTTCAGAACTGTCTATCCTAGGACGCAATTACCTACTTGGCCTGCTGAATTTAAACCCGTGAGTTTATCGAGTTACGATAGTGATGGTTAATTATAGTATTCGTGTAATTACATCTTTCTGTTTTGATTCTCTAGCTTGAGATTTTGCAAAGACCAGGAGAAACTGTATTTGTACCTGGCGGATGGTGGCATGTTGTGCTTAATATGGATACGACAATTGCTATGACTCAAAACTTCTGCTCTCCCACCAACTTTCCGACAGTGTGGCATAAGACTATAAGAGGAAGACCTAAGTTATCTAGAAAGTGGCTGGCTGTCTTAAGGGTGAGTTATGCAATGTCATAGAAATCTTGTGATAAAGTTGAGATTATTCTTGCGTATAACTGAAATTTTGATGCCTAGGCGAAATTACCCCATGTAGCCAAAATAGCTGACCAAGTTGATCTCACCAAGCATAGCGGCATTTACTCTGACAGTTCATCATCCTCAAGCTCATCTAGCTCCAGCAGTTCTTCTAGCTCTTCAGAATCTGAAAGTGACGATAGTGGCCAAGCTAGCCTACATGAAGCAAAGAAAAAACGTCGCCGGTCGTCAAAATCTTCAGCAAGCCCTTCCAAAGCTTTCAAAGCTGATACGTCAATTGAAACGGAGAAGAATAAAGTTCGCTCTGATCGGGTCCAGGTTACTGCTTAACTGAACTATTTCTGTGACCATTCTCTTGTAATATCCAGTATCTAAATGTACATGTAGCTAAGGCTGCTTTGTAGTATTAATATATTATTTTGTTTGAACCCTGAAGCTCTTTTTGACTTCAATTCGTGTTTATTGTCATGCTTTTCAATTGAGCTTTGAGTTCTCTCAGTAAAGCAATACTACCGGGTGGAATGTTTACTGGATTTGGTTTCCCGAAAAACTTATGATGACAATGAGCTAAATGACAACATTACATATAAGGAGTTGCAAATACTTTATTGTTCATTAATACTGCACAATAAATGATTGAAAAGAGTTGATTAGATCAAAAGGAACAAAATTATCACAATAATACAGACTAAAACATTATGCTAACGTGGACGCCAAAATCGCAACGCCACGTTCGTAAAAACTGTACTTGTCTTGCTGCTTAACCATCTTCATATCTACTGTAAACAGTAATTCGTTTCTGGTAGAGTTCAAGTAAACCGGTAGAGTAATCTTTCCTTCCTTCAAGTTGACTTTGGGATCGACCCTACAGCACAAGAGTTCCGCCACAGTTAGAACCGTAATATAATTCGAAAATGGTGCACATTTAGTTCTAAAAGGATTGCGGACTTACTTGATCCATGCAAGAGCAACTTGGGGCATGTCGCTGAGGACATCAGAAGCTAACTGTAATCCATCCTTCCATGCTGCACCTTGCAGTTTGAGTCCTGTTAGAACGTAGGCTCCTCCTTTGCCACCCATCTTGATGTCCAGAACAAGTTCTTCAATCGACCATCCATTTGCTTGCGCCACAGATTGTCTTGTGGCAGTGAAGTAGGCCTCCGGGTTGAATAGTCCTCCCAGCCAAACCGGTTGAGTCTGGATGAAGAAAATCATTAATCTCTCATAAAAATTACAAAAACTTTCCTTTGCTTTCGTTGAATTACCTCTAGCTGCTCGACACCTCCAATGGCAAGAATTTCAGAAATGGAAGTCAACTGTTGGATCCTTAGTGATAAATCATTGATCCAACTAATTACAGTACACCCTTTGGGTACAGGGTACTTGCCGCCCCAGCTGTCTGGTATCATCCCTCTCACAAGTTCAGCGATGAGCTTACGGTGGTAAGACGTCTGTTTCTTCTCCCCTTGGCAGATAGATGTCACGTCACAGAGATCTGATTTGACAGTTTGAAGAAGACCTACTCCAGTGGAAACTTCTCGTTCAAAGAATCGATATAAGGGCCGCTTGATGTTTTCAACAGTTCTTCTTAAAGGGTGGAGTTTCTCCGGTAATAGCTTCAGCCAATCTTCTGCAGAAACTCGCAAAGTTCTCATCCATGCTGGTGCACTGGTGTGCTCTTCGTCTCCAGTCGTAGGCTGAATAGTACTAGGTACATCTTCATCATCTTCAATTAGCTGCATCTTCAGTAACTTAGATACCATCTCCGATCCCCGGTTTGTCAGCAGTACTTTTTCGGCATGAGTCGGCAGTCCTAACCAAGCTGGAGTTTGGCGATGTCCCAATCCACTAGCCCAAGACAAGAATTGATCTCTTCGAGTTGCATCGGGCATAGAAATGTCCCCACCATCAGCGTTGGCAACAAGTAAAAAGTCAGACTCAAAACTTCTGGGAGTAAACAGACGATGGACGAAAGACCCCAGCAGTCTCGAATCGAATTCATTATCAACTTTGCCACCATATATAGTCTCCGAAAGCAAAGTCTTCAGTGCATCCCACGGAATCTTGTCAGGCGAGAGATTCGTTCGGCCCATAGCAGTAGTGTCAATCCATGCATCCAGGGTGTCACAAGCTACCCGTAGATCTGCCTCATTGAACTCATAGTATTTAGCCCATCCAAGAGGGACGTATCTCAACCGCTCTTGTACCACGGCATGGAACCATGCTACCAAGAAGTACAACCTAGCTCTCTCGCTCGGAGCTTTCATCATCCTGGCTGCTGGTACATTGTTAAAGGTTCGCAGGAGGTTGGCCTTAATACCTGGCGGCGGTTCGAAGACGAACACTCTTCCAGCTCGAAGTAAGTTAACTGGAATCTTAGGATGAATATCCATGGTCAAGAAAAGACGGAAAGATGCGTGCGGTTGGAGGGAATGCATTTTCTTTTCCAGCTGCAGCAACCACTGAGGAGCAAGATGGACATTTTTCAGCATAACCCACCTAAAAAACATTGAGTATTAGTAAACCGCTGAACAACACTGATCATACGAATTAGAGACCAATTGTAAAGTGTGTGTCTTACTTTCCGGTCTTAACTGCAGATGCAATTGCCTGGTCTGCTTGAGTGAAGCCTTCAGCTGAACCGATTGCAATGGATACTAACTGCTGGCTCTTTTGAGCTGCTAAGTCGTCGACTCGTCCAGATGCATCGAAACCAGGAGCAGCGCACAGCAGCACTGGTGTTCGGCAAGTTACTTCCTGTTCAACAACCTTACCGAGGTCAACGTCATCCGAAGCAGCGAATTCGGCTCCAAGAACTTGATCGGCTAGCACATGACCCATAGCCACCACGCGGTCTGGTCGGAAGGCCTGATACAGAATTTGGAATTGAAGTCTACTCAAAAAGTACGAAGTGAACCCATACTTAGATATTTAATGTTTACCTGAATCAACAGCAGCTTGTAAACGGTCTCGATTACATCATGAATGTCACCTTCTCCTTCCCAGACTTGGGGAACATCCACCTCAGGTGTAGGACTCTTGATCCAGGCGGTAAAATCATTGGAGTTGATTTTTGAACTCAAGCTTCTGAAAGCCGGTACTTTTGTCTCAAGTCGCAGGAGCCCTTCAATTTGATCGTTATGAAGGTATTGTGGGAATTTTCCGCTGGGCTGTGGCAGCACTCCTTCTTTGAACCTCAAAAACTTCTGGAATGAGTCCTCAAACACTCCTTTGGAGAATATTCTGGCCATCAAGATAGAAAATGGTAGGCGATCCACATGAAGCATTCCCCTTGAGACTCGATCAGAACAAACCTTTAAACAGATAAGAAAACAGTACATGTAGAAGTGATTCTTCAGGCCTTTTTCAGATTTGGCAACATTTTGCGTCAGTTAAATTTTATAGCGAACAAAACCAGTTATAATCATCTTTCTCATTTGAGGGAAAGGTATTCATCACAACAGAATTTTCAAACAACAGAAGTGAATAGGAAAAGTATCTTACTTTGAACAAGTCCTTAGTAATGATTTCGAGCCTGGCAGCATGATCTTTGACCGTGTTCAGATTAGCGTTTCCATTCAGGACAGTGCTAAACATGTCCAAGAAGAATTGGAGCGAGTACTGGTACAAGAAATGCATTTGGTGTAGATTCTCAAGGGTGAAGTAAATGGACGAGCAGGCTTGAGCCAAGGGCATGTACTGTTGTGAGACGGAATCAATTTCTCCGATAACCTTATCAGTTTCTTCCACTTTTCTGGAGATTTCGGCAGCTTCAAGTTTCAAGTTCTCCAAAGTTGTAATGACGCTGTCGTCGTCCAAGATCTTCCCTTTGGCTTCATTCAAGGCTCCCAGCAAAGACTTCTCAAGGTGTCTTAACCTAACCTGGAATTCTCCTTGCAACTTCAGTAAGTCGGATCTCTTTTTATCAATGTCTGGTCGCTCTGCTCTCAATACTTGATTCAAACATTGGTTTTGAAGGGAGGCGCGGGTAACAGTAAAATTGACGAAAGTTACACGGGAACAGACGTCAGGAGGAAACTCTACAGTCGGATCTCTTGTCGATAAGAAAATCACAAAAGATGGCGACAAATCTATATCTTGCTCTCCCAAGGATATCAACACACGTCCACCAGTTCTTTTGACTTCCCTGTTTAGAACTGGGTTCAGGATAGGATCGTAGCTTTCAACGTCTTGTACCAGAAGTGGATTACCAAAACGCAAGGCGGACTCAAGGTTCTTGCCTGGAAATTGAGTTGACGATTAATAAAAACTGAAGGAAATCATCTAACCTTAGATTCCCAAAGCTTGTAACTCACGGAATGAATCGTCTAAGAACGACGTCTTCGTCAACTTCTTATCCCCGTACTCTCTCATAAGGAACTCAGTTGCTTGACCGGAGGGATCGATAATCAAAGGATATCTGTTAAAGCGTTTCAAAGAAACTGCGTTTTCGGTGCATAAGTCGTCATCAGGCAGGGAATTGTCCTTCCAGCGTAGTCGTTCATCAGGATTGCTCAAATATTCTGAAAGCGCTAGTTCTTGTCTGTAGTTAATTCCAGCTTTCCCAAGGTGTTCGCTCCAAGTGTTGAACAGATTTTGACGGTATCTAAGCAAATATGAACAGAAACGGTTAGATCCTGCTCAATTACTGGTTGGATCATGATTTTCTTGATCATTTGTCTTGTTAGTTAGTAGTTTCAGCAGCATAGCAACTTTACTATACAGCAGCTTGCGACATAACTATTGAATATAAGTCCCCTTAGACACGTATTTCTCTATCAGTTAGACGAATAAGCAACACGGGGACTTTCATCTCTACTAATCAGGGTAGTAAACGGATGCAGCCAAAACTTACTGTTGGTCGAAGTATCCAGCATAAGCCAAGAACCCAGACGACAACAAGACATCACCGACGATTGTAGCCATTTGGCCCTTGAAGCCTTCACTGCTTCCTTCCCATCGACCCCGTTCCATCCCCAAGCTCTTCAACAAAGCCATAGATCTTTCAACCTTGCTCTGAACGGTCTCCAGGTCGGACTTGATTGCCTGTGCTTGTGCGATCAATAGGGCGTACTCTTCTTTATAACTGATGATCTGATCTTCCAATCGCTGAATGTCGCCCTTAACTTGGTCAGCATCCTGCTGATTTTTCTCTGCAGCTTGTTCTAGACTTAACAGTTCATTTCGCAACGGCTCAATCCTCTTCAGCATGTCAGCAAAGTTGATCTGGGCAATGGCCCACTTGACTAGTGGGCCACAAGCCAAACTTGCTCGGTTGACCTTTTCAAAATTGTACTCGGGGTTGGACAGATATTTGGAGTACATCCTCTCCCTGACGTCATCGCTGATAAATTCTGTTTCGAAGTTGACGATAGTTGGGATGAAGTTATCTCTGTTGAGAACGGCTCTGATGGATTTCCAGTCGGTTGCGTTCTCTCCGAGCAGAATGCAGATTGACTCCAGAGCCATTTTGACGATGGCAGGTGGGTTAGCCATGGAGCGTACTTCGACTAACTGCTGCTTCTTGATACCTTGAACAGCTGTTTCTGCATCTCTAACTGCTGGTTCAACTAGCTCCAAATCCTTGGTAACATCAGCTCGTTTCAAGTCGATTTCTTTGGTCTGCTTCACAAGGGACACTTGGATGGCTTGACTCTGAACCTTTCGTTGTTCCGCTTCTTGCTGTCTTCCAATCATCTCCTTCAGCTTGTTGTTCGCTAGTTCGTTCTTCTCGTTCAATTCCTTGGACTTCAGCTCCAATGATTTCTTCATTTCTCCAACTTGCTCCACGGTTTCCGCGATCTTGTTCAAGCCGATGTTAAGATGTAGTTGCTGCTCTTCAAGATCCGACCGTTTCTCGTTGTAGAGCTTGACAAAGTGGTTGATAAAGTCCAGAAAATGACGTGGAGTTATGGCCATTGTTCTTCCTCCCCTTTTAGCAAGCCTCTTATTTGCCTGGTGAAGAGTTAGATGAACGTAGACAAAAGCGTTGACAACTGCATCTCGATGAGCCATAGTTGACGGAATCAGGTCGTCGAATGCCAAGGGGAAGTCCATCGGCATTCTCCAGTTCGGGTTTTCCAAATCAACCTTCAGCGTCAGCTCTCTCGCAACCTGAAAATAATAGACATGCATTTTCGTTCTGTTTTAAGAGTTGAGGTTCTGAAAATGAAATTTACCTGGAACAATGCGCTATGCGTCCAATCTCCGAACCAATCCAGGACGCATCTGTTGAACAGAGCTGGAGAGGTCGCAGCACGATCCTTCAATCCCTGTTCGCTAGGGTTCATGGTGAATACAACGTGTAGATTCCGCATTACTTGACCCGCAAACCACTTGTAAAGTTCTTCTCCCGAATCATGCATGAGACCTTCACGAGCGGCACCTTCCTTACATTGTGTCATCAGTGTAGTATATTCATCACCTAGACCATTAAATACCATGAGGTTAAAGATTTTGCTTCAAAACATATTTCTTGTTCACCGAACGCGAAACTCTATCCACACTGAATGTGGTAGCGTACTATGAAAATCAGTGATTACTTTTGCCTCGGACTGATTAAAGTTCAGGTTTATGTTAAAACCGACTTGTGCCCAGAAATCCAGGCTCATTAAGAAAGATAAATGTTAAATTACCTTCAAACAACCCAGGGACTTCGCCGTTAGCCAACAAAGTATTCATCCTTTCCAAGAACGAACTCTGAAGAACATTAGATTCATCCAGAATGAAACAAATCTTCTCTCCTTTGCACCCTGCTCTTCTCAAAACAGAACGTAGGTCTTCATCGAATTCAGCCGCCGTGTACTTATTGTGAACTTTGATCTGGAACACCTGAAGACCATTGATCCATGCGACGAACCTAGACAGGGTTGTTTTTCCCGACCCAGCCACACCAATCAACAACAAATGTCCTTGGGGCTGCCTGAAGATTCGATCCATCCTCAACACATGTTCAAGTACTTCATCAAACAACACGAGCGGTACATCAAGTTCTTCTTGGTAGAATATTTGAAGCCTGGCCTTGACGTATTCTCGGAGTTCTTCCCTGTCAACTGGCACGTAGTCCTTGGAGAGCCAGTTGGAATACAGAATCGGTCTTCCTAGCGCAGCTTGCCGTTCTATTGTCGGGAAGTGCTTTAAAGCTACGGAGTCGATGTTTTCATTAGTCCATGCTCTTTCATCATCATAAACTAGCCGATCTTGAAACAGACGCAGTGCTTCATGGGCCCAAAGACGGACAAGACCTTCCACAGGTAAATGGTCCAAAGGACGAATAGCTTCGTAAATGCCACGAACCCAACGGGTCATTTCACGAGGTGAGTAGACGTAGTGGGGTTGCATGTCTTGGGTGAACCGTTCTTGAGACTTTAGGAAGAACTCCACCATAGCATTCGTTAAAGGCTCGGCATAAGGCACAAGGTTTGGTACCAGCTTCAACATGGCTCGGTTGAACGTTCCGTAAATCTGAAAAATAATTATAGCAATTCTTCACGTTGTGCTCTAATTCAACTACAGAAGCTTAATTTCAAAATTCATAGAAATTATGTTCATCGACCGCGAAACGCTGTTCTGCATCAATAGCAGCAACGTACTAGACCGAGGTTTTGGTTTTGCCTTGAATTGAATAGGGTCGTGTTCTATTATAGAACATGCCCAGGAGAGATATCCAGGCCAAGTAACTTAAAAACCATACTTTAACAATATCGCACCTGCTTCAACGATGTTTCTCCAGGGTAATCGACGTATACAACGGGAACGTGTCTCAAGAACCGATGGGACAAAGGTTTTCTTCCAGGATCGGTGGGAGGGTTGCAAGCACCAACAAACTGGATCCTTTCAAGCCTGACAAGGCTGTGGTCTGATGTTCGGTAGAAGCACTTGTGTTCCACAAGTTGCCTCAAGAACGAAATTACCCGTTGAGTTCCATACTTATCTTGATCCGGCAAGTTGATTTCGTCACAGAACAAGATTAACCACTTTCCAAGCTGTGAAAAAAACAATGTGTTTTGACCAATTCTCACGAGACTGAATTGCTTGATGTGAGACGAGTGTCAGATGACGAAAAATGACTCACAGAAATCATTCAAGATTTATACCCTTAAATATTCATCCTTTTGCAACTTAGACAAGTAAAATAGTAATTCAACACTTACCTGGACTGGTGCCAATACGACACCGTTCGGCGTCTTCTTATATTCACAGTAATGATCAAAAGTCTTCAGCAGCAGCTCCGGTGTAGTTGCCGACGAGAAATTCAAGCCCACGACTTCCATATCCGGCAAGGCTCTCAAAGCTGACAAAAGTGTCATTGTTTTACCGGATCCAGGAGGACCACAGAGTACCAATGGTTTATGCTCAGTCAACCAAGTTGCAAGGAGCGACTCATGCCTAACAGTATCCAAAGTTGGCACGACGGCATCAGGGGAAGCTACCTTATGTGTCTCTACATCAGTTCTTGGCACCTTCACTGCCCATGGAGCCCATTCCCCTTGAATCGTCACCTAAAGAAAGTATAATGTTTGTTAGCAACTGGTGAAAAGATTCACACAAACGAATATCGAAATAATTTCGTTCTTCATGAATTTGTTCACCGAACGCGAAACTCTATCCACACTGCATGTGGTAGCGTACTATGAAAATCGGTGATTACTTTTGCCTTGGATTGATTCAAGTTCAGGTTTATATTCAAACTGACTTTGCCCAGAAATCCCGGCTCAATTTTACTGCGCTTTTCACGTACCTCATAATCCACGATAGGCGACTGCGCGTTCTGTGGTGGCAGTGGGATGGTGGTCACACTCCTAATATATTCTCCTAGCTCATGGCGAACCTTCAACTTTGCGTCTCCTGTGAACGACCAAAGAATACCGTACACCAGAGACTTGGACATGAATCTGTCAACAGCATCCGGGTCGAGTGGGAAGTCCTGGTGAGAACCATTATGCGCGTGAATTTGACGAACTGCTTCATTCAACATGCAGAAGAGGGATGACAAAGCTCGCATTCGTGTGAAGTCCATAATGTGCTCAAGGCTGGCAGCAAACTCCAGGCATTTCTCGACGAGGCCATCTGGTGTAAAGTATGGCTGCAGCAGAGTAGAAACATCTCGTTGAACCTAAAAACAGCAATATATTTGCGTTACGACCCGGGTCGGAATAAATCAACAACTGAAATCCCAAACTCTTCAGCATGTATGTTCTCAGGCCATGAAACGCAACTAGCATGAGATAGCCAGAGCGCAATTAGAACCGGAGATTTTATTTCGCCTCAATGGATTAGAATACTGCTCATTCAGGAACGTACTCTTGCCCAGATCAATGAGGCTCCCAAGAAGTAAACCAAATGAGATTTATGACAAAATAATCTTACTCGAAGTGCTGCAGAAACGTCTTCTCCTCCACTAGCTGTCTTTTCAATTTGTCTACCAAAGTGGTCACTTTCCTCAACGTCATCCAGGGAAATATTCTGAAGCCGAGTCAGGAAGTTGTGGAACAACATTTCAGAGGACAGGACATCAGAAGAGAACCACACCATTCCACATCGAGAAACGGTCGCCATTGTAGCATGCTTCAGATCTTGGACTTCGAAGAGCAGTCGAACGTTAGGCGGTAGCGCAAGGCGCTCTCCATTAGGTAAGGTGAGCAGTTTATTGTCGTCCAGCACAGAGTTAAGATTTTCAACCCAATCAGGATCTACATCTCCATCAAATACAATCCACTGCCTCTTCAATCGTTCGCCACGGACATTGTCGATGATTTTTCTGTTGAACCATTTTAGAGATGTGGTAACAATTCAAGGTGAGAACATGCTACAAAATGTGAACTAACCGTAAAATATGCGTGAATAATCCGTCAGTCCATTCTCGGGTATTCTGATCCATGAAACCATAAAGGGCTTCCTTCGACACAGCTTTAGGGTCGATGACATGCGAAACACTCTCCGTTGCCTCAAAGCGGTCCAATGCTCGAAGTAAGATGCGCCAAGCTGTGGACTTCCCAGCTCCAGAACTTCCAACCAGCATTACACCGTGGCTGAGAGCTTGAATTTGGTAAAGTTGCAAAACCTGTAACCAGAACGCATTAGTCAGAGTCAGGACTTTGAAAAAAACATTCACTGAGTCATGCAATTAGCATGTAAGTTAGTACAACGCGCTCAACATTCAAATATTTGTTAACATGATTTCGATCATATTTGGCAACTGGTTCGCAATCGTAATCTACTTATAACGGCTATTAATGACTATTTTGGCAATGTGCTATAGTGTTTCTATTAATGTAACTTACTTTCTCTATCCACGACTGTCCATGATATTCCTTTACGTTAGCATTAATCAAGAATGTACGAACAAGGTTAAGTTTTTTTGTTGCTAATTCAATACTGTACCACCAAACAAGCCACACAACAACTTCGAAAAATAAAACGTGCAGTAAGTGAATACTACATTTTCGCAAGTACGCAATAATCCAAGATACCAACAACATCAAACAGAACTAGCGATCCATCACGAAATGCAACTCAAATTCCACTTCGAAAACTGTTAGAGATGATAGTAAATATAAAGAGCAGTGTTTACCTTCTCCATCCACGCATTTTCTCCCGAAACCAGATACTCTTCGGCGCAGACTGCCCTGATGTGCTCCTTCAGCTTATCCATTTGAGCTGGGGTGTACTCGATTCCTGGGAAGACATCCTTCAGCAATGAGTACAGCAAAGGAATGTCCTCAGCCACCAACTTTGGAACCATTGTTTCACAAATCGATTGGATCAAGATTTCCTGCTCAGGCAAATTTTCGGCGATTTGGGATTCTTCGATCGTCTCTCCTCTGGCGACGGCCTTTTCCTTTATGGACTGGATCCGGTCTCGCTTGACGTTGCCAGCTGATACAAGTACTGATTTCAAGGCACGAAGACCGAAGTCGTAGTGACTCTGAGCAGATAGTTGCTGCTGGCACAGACGGAAAAATGGTACAACTTTGGCAGCGAGAACTTCGGCTGTCCGAAAACCTTGGGAAAACAGCATCACTTCGGCAATGAGTTGGCGGTCAGGAGTTGTCATGGCGAGTGAGCGGAACAGTTGCTTCAAGTTGTCGGGTAAGTTGGATCTTCCAGCGTAACCAGGGTTCATTGTCACGAAGATGGCCATTTCTGAGGAAACTTTCACGGTTTTACCGACGAGTTCGACATTCAATGTACCTTCTTTGCCTCCTTCCTTCTGGGATTTCAAAGCTTCTTGGATGGTCTGAATTTGCTGAGAGACTGCGGACAACATTCGTTCCTCCAGACGGTTGCTGTTGAAGGAAGATACAATGTAGAAGATTAAGCTTGTACATACTACGCAGCAAAAATTAATGGTATAGAAACTTACAATTCATCGAAACATCCCCAAGCTCCCACTTGACACAATCCGACAAAAATACGACCCATCGCTTGGAAGTCGAAAGTTTCGTCACAGTTGAAAACCAGCACGAACCGTCCCAGCTGATTCCCAAGCGCTTTCACGGATTCTGTCTTGCCAGTACCCGCAGGGCCGAATGGCGAACCACCAAGACGAGCTTCAAGGGCTTGGGTCATAGTGAGATAACACTTGTCTGTTAGCGGAGTTTGAACTAGTTTATCCTGGACGCCAAGATATTCGAAGCCGTAATGGAACTTCGCGTCTGCCATGTGGATAGAAAGTCGCTTCAGAACATCTGGTTGGGCTGGATCGAAGTAGAAACGCATTTGCCGTAACCACTCGAATGCTTTTGATTGATTGACCCCCTTTGCCAGGAGGTGCCTTGTAACAGTACGCTTGTGCACAAACTCGTTGATCTGTGATAGAAATAGCAGAAGTATTCATTAATTAACATGACGCTAATGTCCAGTTTAGTTCACATTTCGTATAATATCTAAGCTCAGAACCCCGAAGGTGAAAAAATCATGTCATTATGTGTCCAAAAGCCGTTGAACTAAAAGTTCCATCACAGCCAGATATACGTGTAAGTGTAATTAAAAACTACCCTACTTGAATCAAAACTTACCAAATGCTCGAGTTTCTTCCTTCGTAAAGCAGGTTGTTCATGCAGTACGGAGTCTGCCAACACATTCAACGTGTTTTCTACTCTCTTGACGACTGCTTCCAGCTTGTCCTTGCTAGTGATTGCTTGCTCAACTCCATCGCACCACCAAATTTGAGCAGCCAAGTTGATGATTTGTGCTGGGAAGCGGTCGCACCTAGAATAAAATTTAGCTGTTCAACACAAGTGACATTCTTGAAACGAGAATTTCCGAATTTTAAAACTCACCATTCCTGGAAATTCTTTTGATCGATCTTCTCGTTGAACTGTGCAACTTCACTAACAGCTCCAGCCAACTTGGTCGCGAGGGATACACGCATTTCTCGTTCCACTGCCGATAGCCACTCATTCACCTTCTGATCGGTAACGACTACGGGATGCAAAAAGGCTACTTCTTCTCCTTCTCTAGAAGCGATGCCTGTTATGGTTGTCTGATCTTCAGATAGAAGTACTGCTGATACGCCAGCAAACATTTTCTTGAAGTGTTTTTGAAGCCTGGCAAGGTTCTTGCTATTTCCAATAATTTCAAGCAAGTCTTCATCTCCGACGAAGTAGAACCGAGGAAACGACGATCTCTCTCGCTCCAAGTACTCACCCAAAGCTTTCTGAATTTTTCCAAGGAGATCAGCAAGACGTTCCAACGACCTTTGAACTCCTTGGATGTTCAGAACATCTAGAATTTTCGGACTTTTGCTAACTCGCTTCATCAAGCCCAAAAATTCTGAACTAATACTGTGGAATCTCGACGTTTCCATAGGAAGCAGAGCTTTGATGTCTTGACTGGAAAGGAAAATACCCTCCAAATAGACCCATCTTCTTTGAACGTCGATCCAAACGTCGAACAGTGCAAGAATCCTGTTCAGCTTGTCATCCCAGGCATTTGCATCTTCTTCAAACACTTTGTAATATGGAGAAAGCTTCATAGCAGCAACGGAGTTAATGTGTTCTCGCAACTTGTTGAACAAATCATCCCATCCTTTTATCAGCTTGCACTTGTTTTGATAGTTGATCAATTCAAGCTCATACGTCTGCCAGCTCTCACGGACTTGCTTCAAGAACTCTTCCAAGGCCATTTCTCCTTGAGCTACGATGATGACATCTCTGAGGATCTTTTCATTTTTCTGCAAGTCGATGTCCCACACTTGTCCCAGCGTTAGATCGGACAATACCCAGTTCACCCTCAAGGCCTTCATGAGACTTTTCCAGTGACGCTCTTTGAGGGCTTCTGACTTTAGCTCGATGACCAACTGATTCACCTATTAACCATAGAGCAGATTAGTACCGTGTTTACAAAATTTCTACCTCCAAAAGATTTCAAGAGGATCAGATCTGTAGACGATAAGTAGCCAACATGAAATTTCTGGCTTGAAGAAAATCATCATTACAACTCGAACTATATAGATAAGAATAACAACTGAATTACCTTGGCATAGCTCTGAAGTAAGCGTTTGACGTGCTCGTACGAAGCATACTGGCGAAGCTTAGCAGGCAGTTCTTTGAGCTGTCCAAGCAAATCATCAATTTGCTTACGTATTTTACGGGGCTGAACACTGAGCCATGGTTTGTCTTTGAGTTCATCGATCTGCTCCCAGATCTTCGATAGCTCCGTCCACACCCCCTTCAGATCTTGCAGTTCTTCCAAAGCAATATTGAAGCGGTCAGAGGTTTCGCTTCCAATTCCTACAAGCCGTACTTATTTTAGTCAAGTAAAAAAATTTACGAAGTTCATTATCAATTGTATTTATCGTACCCATTAGTTCTAACGCTTCTTTGGCCCTCAGAACATTGCATCGTTCTTCTTTCAGTTTCGAATACCGGTTTTCGAAAAGCATCAAGTGTTTCAGCGCATCGAATGGCTTCAGATCTTCTCTTACTGGCTTTTCCTTCTCCCAGTCGTTCAAGAATGTCAGTGTCCTAGCCTCTACAGCCTTATCTTCGCTCATTATTTTGGCTTGCAGACTTGCGACTTGGTCTTGTATACTGGTGTCCTTCCTCTTGAGAATCTCCGAAAAAGAGCTCCACTCCCCTTCGATTGAGTCGATGTGAAGCCAAGAGTTTGGAAGTTGGTATCGCTGACGCTCAAGGATTCTTTGACCCTCTTTAAAAACTCCAACGCGCTCTTCCCACTCGAACATCTTCTTCTTCAGTGTTTGGACGTAGGTTATCAAACCAACAGCTTCGGAAGTTGATGAAGTCTCGATACTTTGTTGTTCCAAGTCCGTACGAGACTGAAATTTTCGATTTCCTTATTACAAGTGTGATCTCTCAATCAATCATGATGTAAGTATCATGCATATCAGCGTTTCTTAGAGGATAACGATAATCATGGCTCTTCAAGTTAAAATTGTACATCACTTCGAATACACTAACAACAGATTCTAGAAAAGCACGCCTACCCTTGCAACATCCGTATGGAAAGATGACATCTGAGATCCCAATAAGTTTGCAAATTTTGCAAGTGCATCTTTATGCCAGGAGTCATATTTCAAGGAAACTTTGGACTGAACTTTGCCGTACTCGATCACAACTGGGCCGAAAGATTTCTTAACTTCTGCTGTATCAAACGTGCTTCTGGTAAGCCTGTAGAAAGGTATGCAAGAATTAAATGGAATTCATACAATATACAAATTACAACGGCAAAACACTTGGCAAGTTTACGTACTTGATATCAGTAAGGCACTTTAGCCACAAGTGAATGTCTTCTCCCATTCTCCCGTAGAGCTGGTCGGGTTGCAAGTCCCACAATGACTGGTAACAAAGCCATTCGTTGACGTAATTAGTAACTTCAGTCATTTTGGCTTCAACAGCCCTATATGCTGATTCCAAAGTTCCACTGCCTGCAGGAAGCATAGCCAATAGGTCTTTGTACGTTGCTGCTTGTCCCTTTTCAAGTCCGACCTGGTATCTCGAGCTCTGAATTCTAGTGTGGGACGTTGCAATTGCCTGCCAAGCTAGTAGTTTCTGCAACAGCTGTTGCCGAACTGCTTCGACAGCTGGGTATGCCCATATGGCTTGCTGCGTCATTCTCATTTCAAGTTTCAGTGATCCAAGCTAAAATGTTCACAATTCAATTCTGTAAAGCTGAACACTTGATTAAAGTCAGAAACAATAGATTTATATACCTCGGGTTCTCCACCAAGCTTATGAGTCAGCTTTTGCTCATCATCATTGTCTTCATCGTTGTCCACTCTTCCCTCTAAAGCTGACGTCCAGGCTGCTATTCCGGCTTCCAGTCGCAAGATAAGTCTTTTCTCTACTTCTTGGTCGATATGCTGAACCCATTTGCTCAAGTTCGCATATTGCTTCAAACTGAGATCATCGACGGCTTTCTGGATCTTGGCAAGAATTTCTCCGAAGGTCTTCGCGCTGTATGCACAAGTTTCCAAGGATTTGATGTCCACACTGACTTGCAATTCAATGTTTAGAACTTCGTCAACCTTTATTAAAAGGAAATAGCATTCAAATCATTCAGGATAAAGGAAAAACTAATTCAAAAAGCAATTTAAAATACCCACTTTTTCTGCAAACTGGAAGACGGATTCAGAAAGGCGCTTCACATAAGGATCGAGCTTATACGATTCCCAAACAAGACCCATTCCCTGAAATAAATATGTCGTTAGTATGAGCATGTTACTTCTGTCTCGCTGATCAACCTTTTGATCATTTAAAATTACTTCAGAAATGAGCTGGTGAACTTCATGCCGAATTCCCGCAACAAGTAACGTAACGTTCGCTTTATCTTCAATCTGAAAATGACAAACAAAACGTTATTCAAGGAGCAAGTGGAACACCGATCTACAGTAAAATTACGACACGACTACGACATTTATTGAAGCTAATACTTTCGATTGCACATGCTATTCATTTATAAAGTCCTAAGCAATTTCGCTTCCACATTAGATGTTGTAAAACCTAATAGAATTAAATAGTAAGCTCTGTGTTGAGGCATGCTAGTCTAAAGCGGTTACTTCAGCAGGCCTTTCATCGCTATCGCTATCAGTCACAACTATACATACTATCACCATCACATGACGCCCATCTTCTATAAAACTAGTAAGTTAGCTTGAAAGTAAACACTAAACGTTTTGCGTAGTCTACTACCTTAAGGTTCGTAGTTTGGCTCCGTACGACCAGCTATATTGAAAACATTCGGTCAAACCTCGTGAAAAATTGTGCATCAGAAAAGTTTGCTGCTAACAGTCTGATTGAAGCAGTGTTCATAAATCACTATCATACGAGATACACGCAAAAATAAGAATTAGAGGAAGTATCTCACCTTGTCCCAAGATCTCTCATACGTTCGGACGCTTTCCATGAGCGAGATAGCAAACGGATACATTTGATTAGCTTGATGAGCTTTGTTCATAATCGCGAGGGGTACTCTGAAGCCAAGGTTTTTTAAATGCCGCACCTGTGAATTGAAACCAACATGCTTTAATGTTCAGGTTGTGTTTGACTCGGTGCTATTTCTGATTTCTAACCTCTTTAGATAGAGTGATAATTTCAGGCAAGAAGTTAACTTTCAGCTTCAATGTGGACTTTCCCGTTCCTGTTCTGCTCCTAACTTGCTCGATATCGAAAATTCTGCCGCTGACCGACGCATCTCTAGCCTGGACTTTCGCAACCCATTCATCAAATATTGGCCGGACATCTAGCTTTAAACGGAAACTGTCGCCTTCACTTTTCAATCTTTGACCTGCAAATCGAATAAAATTGAATTCAAACCCAACAGTTTCCGGTGCACGTTTGCACGAAAACTTGAGACATACCTTCTACGTGATTTTCCCATCCAGAGCCAAGAATAGCTTCAACACGACGAAGATATGTGGTCAGTTGACGATCGATTTGTTTCGCCCAAATAATGGAGCCGGATACTGATGGAATGTCCCTGATTTCGCTCATCCTGTGGGCTTTGCTGTAGCTGTATTGGGTCTAGATGTACATACTTGTGACATTAGCCATCATTCTCTTGTCACGCCTGATAAGAACATTCCAGATTAAGAATGCTTGAACATACCTTGAATTTCTCGTGCAGAGTTTCAATATCATCCTTGACCCTTTGTATTAGCTGCGTCTGGTACTCACGGATAGCTCCCCGAATTTGTGGCCTTACGAACAAGGCATTGAATCTCGCAAATATCCTGAACATCTCGTTAGCTGATTTTGCGGTTGCTAGCTGTTCTCTGAGAGCAGCGGTGATTCTAGCTTCAACAATATCAACCCGGTCATTATAGCGACGAACAGCAGCATCCCATGCTTCTTGACCCTCTTTGGAGATTTCCAAGACATCAACTTCTTCAACCAGCGCGTAAGCATTGCAAACCTCCTGAGAAAGATTCATACTAATTATAAATATTTATAAAGCTAGGAAAAATCAGTGCTAACTAGTTCAAATTTTAAGCGATCGCTATCGCTTACGTACTTCGTTTGCATTCCCTTCCACCATAGTCTGTTGGTCAGGTCGCAAAACTCTCTCGATTACAGATCTTAGTTGCTCATGCTGCCTTCGGAATTTCTTGATATGTTCCATGCGGCTTTGCAACTTTTTGTGAGCAAAACTAACTCTCCAGATCATCTTCATCTCATCTCGTTTCTTCTTCAAAATGTCTCTGTAAAAGATATACAAAATAAGATTAAGTTACGATCAAGGAACGTGAGTAAATGAAAGCCACTTGTTTTATTCAGCTCACCTTAACAAAGCTTGCAATTTCTCGAACTCTTCATCCCAGCACAAGAATATCTCAGTACTTGCTCCCATGACCTTTTCGAATTCATCAAAAGGTACAACCATCAACCTGGAATTCAGAAAACATGGATCAGGATCAGCTCACAGCATGAACGAAAAACTGGGATTAAAGGAACGTTTGCTCACCGTCTAGTACTCAAAATTTTGAGCATTTGAGATGACAGGTCTCTTGAAATGGCTTCCACCAATCTCAAAGCACGCTGGATGGGGTACTTGGTGTTTCTGATCTTCTTAAGATGACTGAAGATGCTTTGCAGAGCTTGCCGAACCTTATCAAGGTCGGTAGCGGCCAAAAGATCATGGATAGGGAAATCCTTCATCAACTGACCATAATCACTGACTGTTGCTAACGCTTGCTCCAACCCAGTGTCTGTATCGAAAGACACGGTGGCATGAAACCGCTTTCCCAGCTTTAATACTTCCATGGTAAGCTCCACTTCCATCGACTTTCTTTTATCCTGCAGCTTGAGTAGAGCTCGTTCCAAGTTCAGCCAGAAAGAAACTTCTTGCAGTGTCGTTCCACTAGACGGATCCCTGTCCAACTTGGTAACCTTTTGCATCTCCTTGACCCATCTGTTGACCCCTTGCTGCAGACTGTTTAGAAACGTCGAGTCTTCTACCATGTCCTTGAAATCCGATGCTCTAGGTCTTCTGTTTTCGTGGGCACAAATGGCTACCATTTGTGCAACGGCGGGATGAATAGTCAACGATACTTCGGGAATATCAATGTTCTGCTGTAGATGCAATAGCCCCATTTCCAACTCAACCATTTTCTTCTCCACTGAAGGCGCCAGCTTATCACTGCCAATGTCTGTAGACCTTCCTGTCTCGTGCAAGTAGGACTTGAAGTACGGAGCCACGGCCGTGGAGATGTACGAATGGAGGGTCTCGTATGGTGATCCATCGTTAAGGAACACCAGGCGGATCTGGTTTCCCAATGACTTGTCCGTCTCAACAAAGTTGCCACGCTTCGTTAGGATGACCCCCGCAGCTCTGGTGCTAGTAAAGCGTACTTCTATAGATACATGGTACTCGTCGTCTCTGTCTTCATCTGCAAAATCCAATATAAAATATCGGTTTTGCAACTCGAGACAATGCAACTTATATTCTATTTCCCAGAGAGAATCTCAAAATCTTAATGTCTTACCTGTATTTGAAATCTTTTGGACAAACAAGGTCCGAACTTGCGGATCCGAGATGAACTTTTGAACCAAGGGTGCCGCATCCTTCAGAGCTTGACCCAGCGCAGCAGCGCTAGATTCTGTGAGTTCTTCATCTTCCAGGACGTTGCCGGAAACCCGTTTGATGTACTGAAGTACATTCGTAACATCAACGAGGGCCGGGGCAGGGAGCGACGGGGGTCCGGCATTTGAATCCAAAGAGCCGGCATCCGCATCACCCATTTTGACCAAGTAAAGTTTACTTCCAGTTGTTCAAAGGCTATAATACAGAATTCCAACGAATTAGTAAAATAGCCCACCCATCAACTTTAGGCCACATCGAGAAATCCACCATGAAGAATCAAGAAAAATATCAAAACTTACCATATTCTAAAGTATTTTTTCAGAGGCGTAATTATAAAGCTTGTGAAAACGACAACTTCTGATTCTACTTTAACGGTGGAAAAGCTAAATTAACTAAAGGTACGATTAATACTGTCAACTGTTGTAAACTGCAATTGACTTGCAATTAATATTTGTTAACTTTTCTGACTCGGCATACACGCCTTCTCCATGCAATCTTATCACGTGCAATGAGCTTAAAGAAAATTGTGTTGCTTGGGTTAAATGTCGCCGTGTCACAACACGCACCAACAAAATCCATATGTCAATGCATGCATTTCTTACGGTGAGTCAGACCAGTTCCAGCAGCCGGGTTGCTGGTGCACGTAGTACAGTACAGTGCCGCTATGTGGGGCGAGCATCAAGTGCGGGAAATTGCCGCGGGGAATACAAAACTGCGAGCAACTTCTTCTATTTGGGGCGTTTGTTTACATGCAAAACTAAGCCGGCTCTGGTGATGTGAAATATCCGCTGTGCATATAATTTGTAATTATTGCTGGAATCTATTATTGATTATGGTTTTGGAACTTAACTTCAGTTGCATTTCCGAATAGTTGATGATTGATTAGTTCGTAAAACAAAATTCAGTAGAAGCTACCTGGGGCAAGAATTGAATTACGACAGGTACGATAGATCGTAAAAACTATTTTTTCCTCTTGATAGTAAACAAATGTCAAATGTTACGTATTTGCGATTTCAGGTTCAACTGAACGGATGTGGATGACACTTTTGAGTGGGACTTAATTTGAACTTGCTCATCCACGACCTGTAAATTTCATTCCTGTTTGTGAAAATATACTGGAGGTGAGAGACATGTTTGACTGAATGCTCATGATAAATCTGTGTTTAAATTGATGAAGATGTCTTTGGTTTCCAGGTATTCATGAAGATACGAAGATGAATCTCAACACTGCTTACAACCCCAGCTATTTTTGTGTCCAAGACATCCTTGCTTCCCACATTCGTGTTCCTTGTGTCACCAAAGTAAGCCTTCCTCACTTTGGTTTCCTGGATCCATCCCAAAGCTCTGAAGATCTTCCTGCGGAATCCAAAGTAGAAATACCGTTTTGGGCTGCAAAGACGCTGGTTCAGCGAGGTCGAGGCTATGCCGTAGCAGAGATGCCGAAGCTGTACAAGGAATCCTATATGCAAGCACTGAAAGCCGATCCGAAAGTTGTCGACCTGAACAAAATGGGACCACATTTCTACCAATCTGGACTTCACCTCAGTTCGCTGCCGGTGAGAGAAGCCGAGGATGTTGCAGAGACGTTACCAAAGTTGCTACAGTACCGGTTGAGAGAAGTCACCGACACGTTGTCCTACGAGACTAAACAAGTTACGCTAGATGACGACCCTTTGTCCAAGAGAGGGAATGGGATCCAACCGAATCATTTAGACGCTATGGAGCAAAAGCTCTACCAGGATGCGAGGAAGGCTGAGGCTGACCTGTGTAATTGGTTAGAGAAAAAGTGATAGAGTCGAGGAGATCTATAATTGTTTATGGCTGTGATAAAGCTTGATCTTTCCTGTGTAAAGAGCTGGAAAGTTTCCATCAGAAGGTATCCTTCTGATATCAACTAGTATTTAAGGCATGATGATGTGTTGATATTCAAGTTTGTTAGGTTAATTACTTAAATGAGGATACTAGGGATACGAGTTTTCAAGGGACTCTATGATGATAGAATTGTTGTTCAAATCTGTATTTCAAGATGTTATGCTCCTGCAAGATGCATTTTTGTGACTTGAAGTTCATCCACAAGATGGATTTGGTTGTAGTTACAACTTGTAATCTCCCAAATCGGGCTTTTCTCTCAAGTAATTCAATTGTATTTTATATTTATATATTATGCTGAATGCACTACTGTGTGAAGGATAAGGACTGCCGTTTCAGGCAATTAATTAACTACTATTAAAAATATCAGAGCGTAACCATACAGAATCTGTTTAGATTACACGTCAACTGTAATTTTACGCACTAGGATCAGTTTGTATCGCTAGGCTCCGACCACTGTGAAAAATGTTGACTTTTAACTTGTTCCCGTTGGTAACGAAAGTGATAGTTGGAGGAAGAAGGAGGGAAGAAAGAATAGAATGCAGCGTTAGTTGGATTGATGGTCATCTGACCCATCAGGAATCAGTTCATCATTAAGGAGCGTGAATAGGGCAAGATCAGCAGGATTCCTACACGAAATCGCATGCTCTCCGATCATTTAGCGTAAAGAGATCGCGAGACGGATCATGTGCAAAGGATGGCATCATCATTAGCGGTGAATGTCGTGATGGAGCCATTATTATCTCGACTTTGACAGACTCCAAGTCTCACAGATTTGACCTTTTACCCACTGAATCTCTGTTCACTACATGGTGTCGCCATTTTCAAGTGTCAGCCTCAACATGCCTCTTTTTAACCAAGTTTGAGGGAGAAAGTTTTTGATTTTTATGCGATTCCACAGAAATTCAATACCTCAAAGAAAAGTGAATCCCATGGTTTTTGTCAGTGTGACAATTCTCATTATAGGCCAACAATAACTATGTGTGTGTGGGACAAATACAAGCAAAGCGTCGTCGTCGCCGTAACCACCACATGACAATGGCATTCCCATAACAAATCCCCCTTGCTGTCCCCACACAAAAGAAGTCAAAAAGATACCTTGTTTGCTCGCCCACTGAGAAAATCACGTACCGCAAAAGATTTTGGAAATTACCGTGGGACCGCAGTAAGAAACGATATTTTTACCTTTTTCAGCAACATTGAAACTTGTCTCTGATTCTTGACTCTTTCGCAGATCCTTTGGACTTTTGAACTTGAGGATTCCAAAGAAGTACCTGACCTTCCGGAACGGCACGAGTCCGTCCAAGGGTTCCTTCGTTACATGGTTCGGACGACGTGTGTCGGCCTTTTTTGCCTCGCTTGCCACCATAACCACCATGCACTAGTTGTTCTTCTTCGTTGGGCCAGAGAAGGATGTGGAGCTGAACCAAAGTAAAATGGCCAAGGGCTTTGGGCCAAGAAGAAGAAGACCAGAAGAATCCACACTATTTGCCCTGAGCATATTCTTCAAGTTACCAACATATTCGCCAATAGTCATGTCGAAGACTAAATGTGTAGTAAGGCTCGTGTATAATTTGAAAAGTGCATCTTCATCTATTTATGTATCCCGTTTAAAAACAAAGCCGTCGTTCAAAATCACATTTAGATTCAGCAACTTCAAAGAAGACTCTCTCGCTGCCAACTCACAAGCTGAGCTCCTTCACCAAAATAAATACAAGGAGTAATATAATGATTATCATCGTGTATTTTTCAGCTAAAGATGACCTGAATTGGATTCGTTTTTTACTCAAAGCCTTTGTGAGCCCAGACACTGATTCACCTGTACATTGAGGAGGATGCTTAACAAGTACTTTTCTATGTATCGATTTCTGCTGATGTCATTGGGAATTTTTGCACGTTAAGCACGAGTCTACGATTCTCAAGACCGTTTTTCCGGACGTTTCTCAGAGTTGAGAGAGCAGCGCAGCGCAGCTGCGCTGCAGAAGCTGTTGAAGCCTCAAGCGCTCATTGCGAAGCACTTGGAATGCAGGTGCATCATTCTTGAATGAGTTAACATGATGAATTACTGTATTTAATGTCCACTATGATGATAGGACGCCCTCCATTGTTTCGGAGACTTCCCGGAGCGAAATAAGCTCGGCGGCCGATAATGCATCGGACAGATTATGGATCCACCAAGAAGAAGAAGATGGTCAGAAGTACTCGCTGTTGTTGATTATACAAATTGCACGTCTCCAATGGACGGAATGTAATTGATAAATGCTTGTGGCCGAGATCTCATTCCAAGCAAGATTGCGGACTTCAGCCTGGGTTCTGAGAGCCTTCGGGCCTGCTGATGTTGATAAAGTTGTACGCCGTCCTGATACATGTGGAGTTCATGTCCGAAGTACTGTAGTCACCTTGGATGTTCGGAGAGGATTTACTAGCGGAAGACGGCGCTGCGCGCTGATGGGATAATTACATGTAAGCGTATGAGGACGAGGATAATACTACAAAGCTTTATTGTTCATTGGACGTTCGAAGAACATTCATTTTCGGGCTGACACTTGATCGCAGGGCTGAATCTGAAGTCCGAAGTACGGGATTTTTTTGCACTGCGCATGGCGAATTGGCAATATTTGCAGGGCTTGGTTTGATTCAGCAATGCTATCAGCATTGTTCTTAAGCAGTTGTCACGTCTTGAATAAGTGTTATCTTGATTATTTGGAGATGGTCGTCTGTAATTACAAATTAAGTAACGGTGAACTGAAACGGTTTTGAAGAAATGGCGCGCAGGCAGCTTTGAATTCGATAACTACAAATCAGATGAGTGGAAACGTTTTCCACAGCTCTCAGCTTTCACTTTGAAAAAAAGAGGCAATAAAATTCAGCAATCAAATGTCAATTAAGGGCAAACTGTGAGTTGGATAAAGTTTTCTCCAACTGAATTACTGAAATACAACTGACTGATAATGAAGGCTGAGAGAGATTTTTCACGCAGTCGATCGTCCCATTAAGTAACATTGGGATGAACCAAAGGTATATTTTCGGCTTCAACAACCAAGACGCCATATCATCATCATCATTTGATGGCGCGCAAGATTCGCACAAGAATATTTGGTTCCGCTGTTGGTCAATTTATTGCAGCAGGCGGCTGGCTGGTAGTGAGTCAGTAGTGCGAATTTTATGTGTGTTTCAGCATAAGTGAAGGTTTTGGATTGGTGCAGATTTTTATTCCCTCGTGTGAAGATCGAACCTTGAAGCTGCTTCAAAGATGGCTCTTCCTTGAGGTGAAGGAATTGCCAGAAAAGTGTGTAAAAATGCATCCGAGAATAATGAAAAGCAGATGAGCTTCACGAGATTCAACTCCCGTTAAGAAAAATATGTAGGTTACAATTTACCAAG
>JAQGBJ010000696.1:0-34294 GCA_034698345.1 Sphaeridia pumilis | reverse complement strand
TGTTTTTTGAATTGAATATTTTTCAATTCATATTCAATCAATTCAATTCAATAAACGAATTGAATATAATATGAATTACATGCCTTGAGTTTAATATACGAACTAGTGTACTAGAAACAACGAGAAGTCTTCATTAACTAAACCAACACCAAAACCAAGGTTCAATACAAAAAACTCTACCATACCCGACAGCGCGAAAAGTAAACGTGAAATAATACTACAGTTATCAGTTATCTAGTCAGCTGGATAATAGGTACAGCAACGACATGCCCGAAACCGATAATGTAGAGGAAAAATTACATATCAGACGCTTCAACTCTACTAGTAAAAGTACGACTCACTGGGATATGAAGAAGACCATCTGCCATCGTCATAGTCATCTATGATCTCGACCTCTCCTCCTCCATGGCCATAATCGATGGTTACAGCTTCAAAGTTGTCTCCTTCTTCTTCGCCTTCCGGAGCTTCCCGTTCAACGTATCTGCTAATGTCATCTTGAATGTCACCACCTCCATGACCGTAGTCTATGACGGCTGCATCACCTGAATCTTCGAGATCGTCTTCAATCACAGCAGTTTCTGGGATTGAGAACGTTCGATCTCTCCGAGGTCGAATGAACAAATCGTTGAGAGAACTATCTCCTGAATAAGGATCAGGGTCATCAGATCTTTCTACCGAAGCTGGTTTGACCGAATCGATGAGTTCTTCTTGATCCTTAAGTAAGTTCTGTGGTGGCATCATAGATCGAACAAACGGTATGCCAGGTGCTGGTGCCTGACCTACGTAATTTCGCCCCTGCAAAACACATTTTCATTTTGCATTAGAACAACTTGTTTTCGAATTGTTGTCTCACAGTGAGACTTTCAGTGTTCATCAAATCTTACGTGAGATCTAGAATCAGAATTCGGCGAAGAGTCAAACAAACTCGTCCGTCGGATAACTTCTACTGATTCAGTTCCATATTGAGTTGGCTGGGTGCCAGGTTTGGAACCTCCTTGCTGCTGCAGAGGGATGCTGAAAGGATTTGGACCCTGTGGACCACTGGAAGCAGCTACTCTGACAAAAGGGTTCTCCCAAGAAGAACTAGCAATGACGAACGGATTCGGTCCTTGTGGAGAATGAGCAGAACTTTTGAGTTGAGCAAAAGGAACACCAGCAGGTGGTTGAAATCTTGGTGGTTGTGATTGGGAAGGAATGAATACTGGAGATTGTTGCTGTGATTGTGGTGCAGTTTGCCTCTCCTGTACCATCCGCATTTTGGCAACAGCTTCAGCCGCTTCGTGTCGCATTCTTTCCATCTCGCGTCTTTGAGCCAATTCTGCTTCCTGGATTTTCTTTTTCTTTTCTTTCTCTATTTCTCTTAAGATGAAAGACCTTTGCTTTCTGAGGTCCATTTGCCACTTGGTGTACTGCTCAACATAGCGATTGTATGCCGGTTGATTTTTGTGGTTCAAGTTTGTTTGCTTCCAGGACTCGAACTGATCTTCCCAAGCTGCAAACTTTTCATCAAAGTCTTTCAAAACGTTTTCGTCATACTTTTGAGCGTGGTAAGCTGTGCTGGAATGTGGCAATACTCCAGACTTTCGCTGTTCGGATACAGATGTTGCTACAGGTTGAGTATAATTACTGCGTGAAGCAATTGCAGTACCTTGCGTTGTTTTGAATGATGTGGGCGATGAATTATCCTTCGTCTCTGATACATCCGGGTCCTGCTTTACTTCAGATGTTTTGTTGAGATCAGTTGATGATGCCGATTTCAGGTCATTTTTGAGGACGTAAGTGCTTGACTTGTCTTCTTGAATATCTCCTAACCCTGGAATAGCTTCAACAGAGCCAGATCTGATGGCAGTGAATAATGTTGTTTCTTCAGCTTTATTGCTTGAAGGCTGTTGTTCACCGGGTTTCGTTGCTGGCTCTTCTGGAGGAAGTTTTGCATCCGGAACAGTATGGCTTGCCTGTTGTAACTTGCTTGGAGATTGAAATCTTGTGGAAGTTCTTGCACTTTGTAAATGAGACGGTGTCGTCGAGTTGATGTCTGGCCTAAGAATCTGAGAAGATGGAGCAACTGGGCTTTGTTGTCTTGACTGCACAAACTGAGTAGGATGAGATTGCGGATTTTGAAGCGCTGAATTCCCAGTATTTGATCGCATAGCTTCAACAAAAGGGTTAGCACTTGCGGCATTAGTAGATGCATTCCAAGCACTAGGGCCTCTTACAGGATTGAATGTCTGTTTCGGAGGCCATGACTGAGTGATTGCAGTTGTTTCCGACTTTTGTCCTGAATGGGTGGGATTGGATGGGCCGAATGGATTTTGTTGTGACATCATGAACGGATTCAGTTGTTGAGTGGGTCGGACGTTTGCTTGCATGTGTTGGTTTCCAGCAAATTGGCGTTCCGCACTCTGCTGATTACCGTAGAATTGAGATGGAGCATTCTGATTAAACTGGCCAGAGCTTTGTTGGCTTGGTGTCGCTCCAAAAACATTTCTACTGGACTCATTTTGGTTTTGGTTACCCTGTAATCATGAAATGTGAAGGTTGAGCTCCAGCTGACAGATTCAACCAGCTAACTGATTTTGCGCTAGCTGAATGAAGGTGAGTATATATATACCTGATTCTGCTGTTGGGGTTGGTTCCATAAGCCCGCCCAGTTGGGCTGGTTCCAGTTTCCATAATTCTGCATGTCCGGATCTCACTTAAATATTAGTATATAGCGCTATCCAGTTTGCAGTTAACATTGCATCTAGTCCTTTAAAATTTGACACTTTTGGAGTTGACTACCCACTGTTAAAACCTCATGACATGCAAGCAGTATGTGGTGGATTCAATTTCGAATTAATCCTCCAGTATAAAAAACTGACTACTTTGACCGTCTTTCTGAATTAATTAATTAATAATATTGTCCGCTGTGGATATCGTATCACTTCAAGAAGTGCCCAAGAATTTTGCGAGAAGAGCAGAAATCAAAACATCAGCGATTAATTTCTCGCCGACGATTTCGTGGAGAGGCTGTGCATCACATGGATGGACGAACAAATGTAATAAACAAACCACTAAAACACAGCAAAGATTTAATTTCAATTCTATTGTCTATCGAACGTCAAACGTGATTAAATATATATATTTATATGTGTGTATTAATTGACAACAAGTAGAATGAACTGTCCGTTCAAGTAATTTCTGAAGATCATGGAAAATGTCGTAAGTATACGGGCTCAACAAAAATTCTGTGTTTGACTTGAGAATGCAAGGACATTGGCAATTAGAATCTTTCGATTTTCGTAGCGGAATATATATAGATATAATTAATAATTTCAAATTTCTGCTAATCACATCATTTTACAATTTAAAAATATTATTATAACTTTGAGTTGCTTTCCTAGGCCAAATTCTCAAACGACGAAACCTCTAGAACTGGTTCCCTTTCCGGCTGAAGAAATCGCCGAATCCTACCTGAAGTTCAAGTACGAAAATGCTAGACACTTCAAGCATTTGGGGGTCAAGCGGAGCTATGGAGAAACGAGCTATGCTGCTAATATCGAAAAACGGCAGTGCAACAGATTCGCTAGTCAACAAGACAATAAGCTGAGGACGAACGTTATGTTCATTGCCTACAAAATGAAGAACGTGAAGAATACTGTGATACATTTTACCCGCTTCGGTCTGCTCGGTTGGGACACCAAGGATCACATTGTAAGTTTTCGTTCCTAGTCCGATAATGCTCAATTTATGCTCCAAATGTCAGACCAGTCCACAATGTTTTGTTTTTGCAGACAAGCAAAAAACACGACCGGCTAATGGCGGTGCTGTTGATAGAGGAAATCTTCAAGTTTGGTAGTGAAGCGTTGCCAAAAGTTGAAAAAGCGTTAACGGAGTCGGATAATGAGCATGTATGGAAGTTGCTGAAACCTGATGTGATAGCGGAAGCTGTTGAACCTATTCCGAGCTCTAGTTACAATTACAACACCCATGTTTCTGCGACCACTCCTTCAACTGCCCTGCCGACGCCGACACCCAGTCCAATTTCTGCTGCACCAAACAATACTGCTACTGCTAGTTCAGTATACGCTACTGCAGTAGCTTCCAGCTTCGATTCCACTTTTGTTGGAGTTGCTCAAAGCTGGTCTGCTACAAATGGGGATGGCCCTAGGTACGTTCATCCAAGAAATGAAGATCACTACAGCATGGTAGTTGTTTGCAGCTGTATTTTGAAGTTTATTTGTAGTAATAATGAATTGTTCTGTTGTCCCTCTAGTCACCTCCACAAAGCTGTCCCGGAAGTTGTAGATCTCAGCTCTCCAGTCCCGTCACCTCAGCCGAATAACAACTACTGGACATGCGCAAGCTGCGATTCGCCAAATTCGGAGACATATCCTTCATGTTTAGTGTGTGCTGTCCCCAGACGGGGTGTTATTGTTACTGCGGCTGTTAGTCATGAATGGACTTGCACTGTTTGCACTCTAAAAAATGTTGATAACTTACAGTATTGCGGTGGCTGCTATGCGCCAAGATATCATAATAGAAGTACGACAGCTCCACAAACTACAGAGGCTGAAAGAGAAGTTGAATGGGATTGTTCGGCCTGTACATTCAAGAATCCTCTAAATGTTGCAGTTTGTATAGTTTGCACAGCAGCTAGGCTGATTTAACTTTGGCAGAAGGCTATGAGGATTGCTTTACTTGAGCACAGAAACATATTTCGAAGATTTATTTAAATATAGACCTGAGTAGGAGTAGCATAGTAGCGTATCAAGAATACATGTAGCGTCGGAAAATTAATTCATATTCGTTTGAGCTCAGCTATATAAATAATCGGATGCCAATAATACTCAGTAGATGGTCATTTAAATTCCATATTTGCATGCTAGTTAAAGTTAATAAAAGTAGATCAGAACATAATTATCCTCGGATCATTGAATCTGAATTACGGCGTGCTGATATAATATTAAACAATTCAAACCGTACTCGTTCTCGTGCTACAATATGAGCACATGTAAAATCTATAAAAATCTTCATGAAATCGCAAATGGAGCTTATTGATAGTGTAGTATGTATAGCCATAGCTTACCTCCGCTTGACTTTTTAAAACGAAGATGGATTACAAGAATGAAATTTAAAGTGAATGAAGGTAGCGAATGAAAACATCACAGATTAAGTTTGATTGCACTTTTAAAGTTATCTAGTCCATTACTGTAGTTCTACTCATTTACAGGCGATATCCTGAAGGTGCATTTTCTTTCATCAGGGATCTTCGGGAAGTTGATGGAATTGACAGTTGAGTCTAGAAGAAAATCCAATGATAAACTGATGGTCGCTTACAACATTTGATATCTAGCTAATGACGAAAATGATACCTGCATTTCTGGTGGTTGGATTCCAGATGTAGATGCATAAGATCTACGTTGTATGGCAGGTCCTGTAGAGTTTCGACGATTGGTCGTAGGCGGTGGTGCAAGTGATTCTGCTGGGGGCTTCAGAGCTCGGCCAGATGAGGGCAGCTGTAATGAGAAGTTCAGCAGTCACTATTTGTACTACAATGGAAACTTATTAAGGGTAATATATTTAAGCTGACGCTAACATACTTTGAAAATTCCATGGTTAGCCCCAAAGGCTGATGAAATTTGAGCAGTCGCCTTATTAGGTTGAGGTCGACCATATCCGGAAGACTGAACTTCTTTATTCTTAGCCCTGAGAGGAACTGAGATGGGACTACTGGCAGCCATTGGTGATGCAAACTTGCGTCGCACAGGTGCGCTGACTGTCCCGTAATATTTGGCTAATTTTAAATCAGCAGGCTCGATGACTTTAGGAACGGCATGATGAAGAGCTTTGAGAGGTTGTGAACCGGACTTGGCTAGTGCTTGTGGTTGGCGTAAACGAGGAAGACTGTAACCTACTGGTTTGGCAAAATTGTTCAGCTCTGAGTAGTTCATTTTTGCCGGTGGTGCTGAATCAGGATCAGGTTCTGATGAGGACGAAGTACTGAATGACAGACGCTTTGGGGTGCGAAGACGTTCAGGCTGAAAAACAATGGCAAACTCACTGAAAATGGAAGAAGCTGGCTCAGAATATATATACATGACATTTTTAATTTTACTTACGCTATCACTGTTGAGATCCTTCAAGACACCAGGTACGGAAGGATGGTTATTGGCTTTGAAGCTATCATTTGAAATGTCCACCTGCTTCTGCTGAACTTTGTCTGGATCTGCTGTTTTCATCATATAGGGATTCTGACCAGCAGCTATAGGAATAGGCGTGATATTACTTCCAATACTGCTGTTCAAGCTTGGAGCAGCGACTCTTCTGGGAGTTGCATATGAAAAAGGCTCATGGGTAGGTGCCTTCCGAGCAGGAGTAAGACTGTGTCTGAAGCTTCGAGAGTAGAAATCCGGGTTCTTAGTGGGACTAGCGGCATCGAACATTTCTTGAATCTGCCGTGCTATATCATCATCTACAGGTTTTCTCCCTACTGATTTCCTACGATCCAGCACTTGAGATATGATATCACAAGGATCGTTATCAACATGTGGTGTCTGTTTCACCAGTGGCATCATAGATTCTGAAGTATCATCCAAGTCAGCCAATCCTACAGCAACATGACAAACAACCGATTGCCGTTACGTCACGGACCAAAGATTCAAAAAAATCATACAATGTATCTTTCTTTACACTTACGGAAATCATCAGCAGTAATTGCACTGATTCCACCTCCACTTCCACTGCTTGATCCGAAAGAAGTTACTCGCTCGTACATAATCGATGAAACGCTAGACACTGCATTGGCTTGAACAGAACCTTTAGACTCGTTGAAAGTAGCTGAAGCTGCAATGGAACTATTGGTACTTCCCACAAATGCGTCGTTCAATCCGAGTTTGCTCATTCCAGAAGACAGCGTCTCTGCATCAGACGATCCGGGACGTAGCATCCGATCATTTTTGGGCAACGTGGGGGTTCCAGCTGTCGAATATGAGTCCACAAAGACGGAATCATCTTGTAAATACTGAGAAGCGTGATCCATTACCGGGGAAAAAACATCTGGCGCTTGCCGAGTAGTCTGACATGATCCAGTTGATGTTTGCGCGGAATGACTCCGCAACTTTGCTGGACCAAACAATCCAAAGGTATCGTCCATTTCCGCTGTAATCAGCTGCTGCGGGAACGGCACGGACTCGATTCCTGTTAGGTCTATGAGTAAATCGGTGCTTCCTGAAAACAAGTCACAAAACCTCAGAATACCGACAGCTATTGAATCGTCAAAATCCAAGCTTATAAGACACTTGAAAGGAAGTTTGTCCTCACAACAACTGAGAAACTGAATCAAAAAGTTAGATTACCTGGATTTTGTGGTTCCATGATGATAAACGTATTGCACGAAACAGGACCCCGAAATACTGTTGAGATCAACGATAAGTTTTTGAAGGAAATAAAATAGCTACATAATTTATAATATTATTAGTATATAAATACTTGAACTGGATCCTGGATCCAAGAGCCGGAAGGTAAAAGTATATATCCACTATCGGTTAACAGCAGCGGTGATTGCATAAATGCATGCAGCCGAGAGTGTTTCCAGTGTTGCTGGACAAGGAAATTCTAAATGAGATCAACGGCAACGGATAGTCGCGTTTCGCGCGTTGTCAAATTCAAAGAGATCGAAGCAAAAGATTAAAAAACCCATCGAGTGGGATGGAGCCATAGAGCGACCACAAGCAGTGGTGAATACAAACAAGAATGGATTTGACGTGGCAAACTGATGTGAATGATGAAAACAAACACAAATCGAGCAGCAGCTTGAGATCGAGCAAATCGTTAAATTCGATCTTGAAGTTGATCAGCTTTTGATTAAGCCATAAAGTATCGATAATCGTTGATACATTACATAACTCTGTGAAGGTAATACCAGCTGTTTACAAAGATTATCTTATTGTTGCTTTGTGCTTTGGCTTTGCTGCACTCGAGTGCCGGTTTCATGGAGTAATAACCAGAAGTTCTGTCACTATTTTGAATTGGTTGTATATAATGTGATAATTTCCAGTATTTTTTCTACACATGAAATTCATCTTGTAACTGCTTTGATTTCAGATATCCAGTATCACATCATCATGGAGTGGATAAAGAGCCTACACATGGTAAGACTCCTTTGAAGCAAGCTTGACTCATAAATGAAAGTGGATGAAATGACCGTGCATAGGATTCTCATATCACGGATTGCTAATTACTTAATTAATCTTACAGGACTATGACGGCCAGGGAAGGGCAGAGAAACTCTCACGTATTATCGTTTTACTGTTTGGCGTAAGTTCACAAAAAGTTAACAAACAGCAATATAGCGTTGTCGTAGTCGTAATCAGTTTGACCGGATTTTGATTTGTAGGCCGTCGGATTCATCTGGGGTTATATCATTCAGCAGTTTTCAGAGACAGTACATATATTAGGAGCTGGATTCGTCCTAGCTGCGATTGTAAGTTGGATTGAAACAATGTAGGAAAGTGTAATATGACTTTGTATCAAATGGGCTTAACTGCAATCGCAATCGAATGTTGCAGTTGACTGTACCACCATGGCCAATGTACCGCAGGAAACCATTGCAATGGCAATCCGTTCGACCGGCGACTGAAGCAGATGTAACCGAATCAAAAGAAAAGAAGAAGAAAAAGTGACTCGTTGAAGCAGTCTAGCTCTAGCTAGCCCGTCTTCCTTGCTAATAATCGTTTCAATCGTTCCACCCACTGTTTCTGTATCATGTAATATCACCACGTCCTCGTTCTTAATGTTGTTCGAACTTCTCTAATTATGTTTCTATTTTGATATCTTTCAAGACTAAATTAGTTGTTTACAATTGTAACGTTTCCAAGTTCGAAGTCGGTGATAAGGAATGAATTTTCTAAATTGAATAAGATTTAGCGTCTGCTTTACCTCCACGAGAATAGAATACCACTGTTTCAAGATTCATATTTTAGCCATTTCACGCTTGACTTGAGAGTTCCGATCCCGAGACAAGAGTGGCATTTTATGAAAGCTTGGCTGAATCCTGCGATTCGCTGGACAAAAAGTGAACCTGGTTGAGGCGCGGAACTTGAATTTATAGCGGGATAGCGCGTGCAAAATTGGGGAAACATCAACACAGACAAAAGAGAAGAGCCAAGACGCCAAATCTGAGTTGCATCTCACTTGCATGCACGTTAAAGCTTGCAGCTGCAGCTAACGAAAAGTAAATAAGTTGCAATTTGTTAGTTTTTCTGGTGTTAATAAGTTATTAACTTTTTGCGATCAATTGTAAAGACTTCTGTGCTCTCAGTTTGACGTACCAGCCGTTTGAAACTTGTGCTTGTGAGTCACGCTTTGAATTTTTCTAGATTGGTGAGTTTATTTTTCTGTTGAATACCAACCGTTCGTTGGAAATAAATATTATTTAGTCATTCAAGGGAGCCATGCTCTAAGAATCCTTCCTCTGTTTATGTGTAACGACCATATCATTTCAAATTGCCGAATTGTTCAACAGGTCGGTTTGGTTGGGAGTTTTTTTCTTTTCGTCCAGATGGTGGTTGGTTAATGGTTCCTATTCCTAGTCCGTTCATTAGCTAGCAATCTGATAGTTGTTGAATTTTCAAAGGTGAGCGACGATATATTAATTTTGAACTTAGCTTGAGTATGTATATGTATACAAGCTACTGAAATCTGATGTTGATTAAAGATATTTGGTACAGGTTATAAAAACAAAGAAGGTCATGGGAGCATCAGCAGAAGCTGCAACCGAGTCTAGCTTTTCAGACCAATCTACCACTGACAAGATGAGCTCCAACGGTACAAAGACTTCATCCAGCAGTCGCACTGTATCCAAATCGAAACGAAGCCGTATGAATGAACCTGCTGAGGAACAGGGACTGCAAGATGACAAGCCTCAAGAAGACCCCAATCTTATGCTGTGGACCAAGATGTTTACGATGGAAAAAGCAAGACCCACTTCGACCGCAGTCAGGCGATTAGTAGAAAGCAGTCCGGGACCGAGTGAAAGAACCAGGAGTCGAACGAGAAACCTGTCTGAAGCCAGCAGCTCTTGCAGTAGCAACACCACCGGAACTGATGCTGCTTCTTCATGTTTCAGTAGCCCTCAAGGATCTTTTGAGCTAGAGACTGATACCGACATAATTGCTCGTCGTGAAAAGCAAATTGAATATGGGAAGACTACAAGTGAGTATGTTAAATACCAGAAAAATGTTCCTCGGTAAGTTTCTACGATGTCTGTAAGATGCTGAATTCAGTTTGATATTAGATAAAGCTTGTTTTCTCCTTGAAGGCAAGAACGAGGACCAAATCACCCAAAGACACCAAACAAGAAGCGGAAGTACAGTCGACGAGCCTGGGACGGTTTGATTAAGCAATGGCGGCTTCAACTTCACACTTGGTCCGATATGCCTGCTCCCGACATTGTGAATCCTACTGATCTGCTCGGAAAACGACGCCGCGACTCTTGTAGCTCGGGTACTAACTCTCATGCTGAATCTGACTCCCACTCTGCTTCCGACTTTATGGATGTTGAGTGCAATGACAACACGCTGACCGGTGACGAAGAGCAACAACAAGACCCCAAGTCTTTGCAGAACAACTTTTCTTGGGCAGAAGACGTTGAAGATTATGACTTCAGTGTTCATGAAAATGACAAATAACCCCCTGCTGGTTATATAATGATCAATATCGTTGTATTTATGTATCTCACACGTATTTGATTAGTTTATTACGTCGGGACATGTCATGTGACATTGCGTTATTTCTGTGTATTTCAAGACTTATAGCGTAGCTTTTATTACTCTTCCACTAGTTTTCGCGATTGATACTTTATATTGCAGGTGTATGTTCTCGTATTTGTTAATTAGAATACTGTAGTGTAGTCCATGTAACTAAGATACGGTTGTATCTGTCAAAGACTTCAAAAGTGGACACAGACTTGCTGCTCTATCCAGCTACACTGCATTAGTTTTCGTAATTTTATACAGTCTACCTATAAGTAGTTTATGGTAAAGTATTGACTAATTGCATGGGAAGATTCACATGTCCAACGATCTGTTACAGTCTATAGGAATGCATTAATGAATGTGTTTTCTGGACATTCAGGTACTGTTAGGTCAAGTGATGTTCTCTATTCCCGATTGTGTAAATAAGGATTGTTATACTCTCAGAAGCCATTATGTTCGTGTACTGACAGCGTCTTGGCAGTTAATATAAAATTGTCCTTCTCGAAATCTTCGTTCACTTCTGTCTTTGTGGCCTTCAATAAGCCTCTCTCAACCTGCGCAATCTGCAAAGCATTAAGCATAAGCTTATTACTAGTAGGTCATCGAACATGCGCTGAATTGCAGCTGCGAAAATTTACGCTGCATCTGAATGCATCAACGCTGAAAGCATACGAAGAAACGATGAAATTGATCGCGTGAACAAAGGATTGCACAGATGCACCACACGAAACGCAGGCATAGTAACAGATTCTACCACATTTCCCCTCCCTTTGCAGCAACCTGACGGAAATCAGCCCTGAAGCAATGTTTACTCATTCAATGTGGCAAAAGTAAACCACTTTTATGATACACACTTTCAAGGCAGGAGATGTCCGTAGCTGTTTTCAAAGAAACAGCTGTGGTATTTCGGCACTGCACCTGCCTATGTTGTATCCGGTTGATAGGACAACACACAGTGTGCAGGCGGATCCTTTGGATCAAAATACACCAAGTCTTGAATAGGAACAATAGTGAAGCAGATCAAGCGCTGATCGCAATGTGTTTTTATAAAAACTGGTTTCATAATTATTATGTGGGTTGAAATCTTGGCTCATGTTCAAACAAGTCCAATGAATTTAATTTCAAACTTGGATAATTGGGAAACTTGATTGTTTTCGTTATTTTTGGTTTGGAATTCGTTGATTTTTCCCGTTTCCTTTGATGTGTAAACAAGGGATCGAACCAGCTGATGCAGTTTTACGCACTTGCTGCTGGTGTATCTTACATATTGGTTTGGAATAGAGGTCGGTGGGCCAGTTGGTGAGTTAACTAAAGTTAAGCTATATACATACTTAAAGTAACTTTCAGTTTCATGCTGCATGCATCAGTTGCAGTGATATCGTGTGGATATTTGATTCGTTTTGGTTCTGACAGATGCTGAGACGTGTATCCGTGGGATCGATAAAGAAGGACAATTGTGAAGCTTGTGACAAGTCATTGGAACTGTAGAGGACGACGTATTTAAGGTCCTAGATCAAATAGTAGTGAATAATTCCCTGGAGAACAACAGCTGCGCTTGATTCGAGGAAACTCCGTTCGAGCTTTTCGAACATCCCTGCTCAGCTTGGTCTGGCCAAAGACACTGAGCAAAACGCGCAAACATTGAGTCGACTATCTTTTTGATATCGGTAGGTTGGTGAAAGTTCTGTTATTGCTTGATTGAAACTGTTGATGATGTGTATTATAACTATTTCTTGATTCTTTTCTCAGGTGAGATCAGTCTGGCCTCCCTAGGGAGGGGAGAAGGGAGGGCTTCGCCCCCCGAAGACTCGCCCCCCAAGAAAAAGCCCAGAGTCAGCAACACTATGCAGACTCAGCAGGTAAATCCGGAATATTTTGGCTTGATTTTTCTGCCCGACAACAGAAGTTGATGACACTTTTTTGTTTTTGTGCAGGTTAATGGTATCGATGTGGATTCACCGGTTAAACGTAATGGGTTCTTCAATGGCAACCATGTGGATATCGATGGAGAGTTTGCAGATTCCTCTGGAACTGAGAAAAAGCACAATGGAGACATTGTCAGAATCATTGGGCAACATCTGCTTACAATGGGACTGTCGTAAGTTTAATATCTGTGTTATTGCTGGCTGATGTTGTGTCATGAATGAGTCATGAGAAAGCAATTGTGTTTTTACAGAAAAAGTGCTGAAACCTTGATGGAGGAATCCGGGTGTCGTATGGACCACCCGGTAGCTGCCAAGTTCAGGGATCATGTGATGAATGGGAATTGGGCAAAAGCTCATAATGATCTGCAGGAACTGAAGGACATATTGAATAGTCATGATTCAGTGTCTGAAATGCAGTTTCTGTTGCTTGAGCAAAAGTATCTCGAGTTTTTGGAGGACGGAAAGGTGATTGAAGCTTTGTCGGTACTCCAGAAAGAGCTGACCCCTTTGAACCATAAGACAAAAAGAGTTCATCAATTATCAGCGTACATGATGTGTGCCAATCCAGAAGAACTTAGAGATCAAGCTCATTGGGATGGTAAAGACAACCGAGGGCAGTTGATGGAACAGCTCCAGCAGTTTTTGCCACCCACTGTAATGTTACCACCTCGACGGTTGGAAACTTTGTTGCATCAAGCAATTGATTGGCAGACTGATAAATGTCCTTATCACAACGTGGACACTCCTGAAGAGGAAATGTCTCTAGTGGTTGATCATGTGTGTTCCAAGGATAACTTCCCATCTGTGACACATCAAATTCTTACGGATCATTCGGATGAAGTATGGTTCTGTAGGTTTTCTCCAGATGGAACGATCCTGGCCACTGGATCCAAGGACTCGACTGTGATTCTTTGGGATGTGCACCCAGTAAGTATAAATTATGAACCATGATCTTATTATTTGTGCAATATTATTAACTCCAGCGTTTTTGTTTTCCCTGCAGAAAGAGCTGAAGCTGACTCATAGGAAAACATTAGAAGGCCATCATTCCGGGTGCGCTTACATAAGCTGGAGTCCGGACTCGAATTACTTGTTGGCATGTGGTCCAGAAGAGTCTACTGAGATAATTATATGGAATGTCAAGACGGGTGATTATAATAAATGCAATCCTCAAGCGGAAGATTCACTGACAGCAGCAGCGTGGCAACCTGATTCGAAGCGATTTGTGGCCGGTGGTGTGCGTGGACAATTTTATTTATGCGTAAGTATTTACTGGATGTTCCTAATCTCACTATCAGTTACACGTGATTAACTCACATCAAGATTATAATCTGGGTTTCTTAAACTTTTAAACAGGAGCTGGATGGAAATGTCGTTGACTCATGGGAAGGTGTGCGTGTCTCTTGCCTTGGATTTCGAAGTGATTGCCGTACTGTTGTTGCTGCTGACTCCCATTATCGCATTCGAGGATATGTTTTTGACACTGTCAACCAGGATCATGATCTGTAAGTAAGATACTCTTGGACGTTGATGCTCTAATGTTCCACTGTGTTTCCGAATGTCGTTTGTATTTCAGAATCAAAGAAGATCATCCTATCATCAGTTTCACACTGGATGCCACAGATAGGCTTGCATTAGTCAATGTCGCTGCCCAGGGAGTCCATTTGTGGGACTTGAAGGACAAAATATTGATACGAAAATTCCAAGGACTGTCACAAGGCCATTACACCATCCATTCGTGCTTCGGAGGGACACACCAAAACTTTATTGCGTCTGGATCGGAAGGTGAAAATAACTTTCATTCTAAAACTCGTGGCTCATTTGAACTTTATCTGATTTTGCTTTTTCGCTTTTACTTTACAGACAGCAAAGTCTATATCTGGAATATACGAAAGGAAGAGCCCGTTGCAGTTCTCAATGGCCATTCAAGAACTGTGAATTGCGTGTCATGGAACCCAACGCGTCCAGAAATGCTAGTATCTGTCGGTGACGATATGACTGTCCGAGTCTGGGGTCCAGTCATTGATCCACGATGCAATAATTTGCGCGCGAATGGTGTAAAAGTCAACGGTACTACTGGGACTGATAGCCACTGAATTTGTCAGTTCGAACTATGCTATTTATGCGACAGACACAGAACGAATTGGGGTAGAACATTGATTAAGAGTGCTGCAATTCTCAATTCGTGAATCAGCGTTTAGACGAATTACTCAAGTATAGGATACATACATGTACGTAAGTCTCTTGTATGGTTTTGTTAAAATGCAGTTAGTTGACACAAGTACACTGCATGTGAAATTGAGCCTTTTTACTGAAGGTTAGTGGACGTTTTTAAGGTTCTTGAATGCAAGTGAATGACGCAAAGCTGACACTTAGTCTGTTGTACTACATCGTGTTATATAGCTCACCAAAGCGTCTTCAGGCTATTACAAAGTTTTTCGTTTCTTGATTTCCCTGTCACTAAAGTACTCGATCAGTTTAAGACGGTTCGAATTATGTTTAACTTTTGTAACTCTGTGAAGTCCCATGTAGAATTTGTTTATTCATTCACCCGCATTTCCGAGTGACATTTTGTTCTATTTGGCCTAGTACTAACTTAGTTTACTTTCGAAAATACGTGGAAGCGAATGTTATGTAAACAAGGCTGTCGGATTGTAAACTTGACATTGTGTGTAGCAGACTAGCAGTAGCAGTACCTACAAGAGTGTGGAATGATGCGAAAACTGCTAAATGGAGGAAACGTTATTCTGAATAGTTTGTACATAATAAGCAATAATACATTGAGAGACAAACAGACAGGTAGTCATTATTACTGTACCCGCGAAACGTTATTTGTTGTACAGACGCATTCGGATGAGTTCGACACATATTAAAGTTTTGATGCAATATATTTTCCCCCCGAAGTTTTCTGTATTCACAAAAGAGTCGATCATGACCTCATTCTGTAGAAGCGAGATTTGACGTTTCTTTTGATGCATTTGTCACAAGTTCAGAAGAAAATGAGTTGTCAGCTCCTGTCAATTTCGCCAGGTTTTTGTACATAAATTATGCAGAGGGTCATTTTTGCACAACTTTTTTTGCTTCGCGTTCAGTTCTAAGTTTTAGTATACGGTGGAGTGTGGAGAATCGAAGACATAGTCAGCAACCATGTTAATGCTCAAGTCTGATATGAAGAGGTCGGTCATCGGGGCGGCAAGTATCCAGCAGTTTTCTTCCAGTAACGTGTCAAAGGTCAAAGATGAATCTCACGGCAATGAAGACGAGTTCTATCGTGCAATTCGCCCTCTTCTGATTTGGGGCAAAGTGACAGGCTTAGTGCCTTTGAGCGGAGTGTTTCAAGAAGACAGTTCCAAGTTGACCTTTTCGTAAGTCCTCAGGGATAGAAAAAGACTCCAGTCACTGAATGTAATATACATGACCTTGAATTATTTAGGCGTAGAGGTGGATACATATGCCTCATAATCGCTATGATATTGCTGTTTAGCACAATCCTGAATTCGTTAGTAGCCGTGACGCAGACTTCAGCGACTCCAAGCGACTTGGCGTGGTCTTTGAATCTTGTGGTTTTTTACGGCATTGGTTTTTTCATGTATGTATGTAACATTTACTTAATCTTTGAAAAGTGGAAACTGATTTTGTTCTCGTCTGCTGCTGTTCAGGTATTGCTACTTCCTGAGGAACAGTCATAAGCTCATATCGTTTATATCGGTCTGGCGGAAGCTTCAGCTGAAGTACCACACCGTAGATCAGGAACTCTACCGAGATATCAACTGGTTGGCCGGGATCATATTCACTTCGTGCCTTTGCGAACATGGCTATGCTCATCTGAAGTTCTTTCCAATTGTTGAAAACGCTGAAAAGCGTCTGTTGGACAGGAAAGATATCCTCGAGCGTCTGAAGAATGCCTCCGCTTTGGAAACGTACTATTGGAGATCTAACCCGCTCGTTGGAGATTTTATTCCGTATAGTCCGATAATGGCTGTGATTTTATTCATGGCTGCTAAGTTCACAATTATTTCATGGAACTACGGCGATGTCATTGTAGCCTGTACTTCAAGAGCCTTGTCAGGCAAGTTTAAGGCATTTTGCCAGAAGGCAAAGATCCATTTGGTGGACGACGAACAACGGCTGTGGTCTCATGGTAATGGTTGATTCAAACAAGTTGATTCAATGACATGTTGCTATAAGAAACAAATGTTTCCAGATGAACTCAGCTGGACTGAATTCGTTCGAGACAATGAATTCTTGATGGACCTGGTGACCGCTGTGGACGAGTTCTTGTCACCAATTATCTTTGCGTTGTACGGTGTGAACGTTTACTACTTCTGCCTTCAGGTAATTTAAAGATACTGTGCTGGACAATACGAGTGGAAGAGCGATGACATTAATTTGGAGTTTTAACAGTTGAACTTGGGGTTGACTCCATCGGCTAATAGCTCAGCGATAGCTGCAGTTTACGCAGTCTGGTCTTTTTTACATTTGATCGGAAGGCTCTTGGTCATGTCAATTACTGCTGCTAATATCAATGCTCAAGCTCAAGCAGTCAAAAAGATATTGAGGAAGTGCCCTCAAAAATGTTATACTGCAGAGGTATTTCAAACCCGTTACTGAGTACTGCCTGAATCGAATCGAAATAAAATGAAAAACGCCTTTTGATATTTTGTGGGGTTTCAGGTTGAAAGAGCTGAGAGAATCATCAGGACTACTCAAGTGGGCCTGACTGGATTAGGATGCTTCACCGTCACTCGTAACTTTATCCTGCAGATGTTCAACATTGTGTTTACGTTTGAGATAGTACTGTTGCAAACTGCTGCACCTGTTGGAGTTAATCTTACCGCTGGAAGAACTACGTAGAGGAGTATGAGAAGAGAAAATGCAGTAAAACTGACTATCATCATCATAGTACAAAAGTTTGTATTGTCTAAAGATTGAAACTTGTGCCTACAAAACGGATTTAACAACTGTGAGAACTATAATGGGCATAAATTACGAATATGAACGGTCACTATGAATATAAAACTAGTCGGATTGCATCAGACGCTGTGCCAGAGATCAAGAACACTTTTACGAACGCTTTTTTCCTCCAACGGCTATGACATAGCGTTGAGCGACTTTCAATGCTGGAGAATAGCCTTCGGGGTAAGATGAGTCTTCGAATAGGACTTCGTACTCGTCATTATGAGTTATTGGTGGGCAACTGACGACAGCTTTGTAGAAGCAAGTTGTTTGAGGATACAGGGCCATTACTGAAAGTAAAAGATAGCTCTCATTCTGGTACCGCAGCAAACAATATGAAAAACATTGATTGTATATATTTTACCGATTGTGTCCTTTGGAAATAAAGCCTGAGGATCGGTTTCCGGATTCGCTCGTAAGGTAGGCAAGGGTATGACTCGTCTTCGGCTTAAAGCAAGATGCTCTTTGGATTCTTCATCAATGTCGTCAACTTCGTACTTGGCCAATGTTGCATTGTACGATACAACTTCTGCCAAAATCCAGTTGTCGTCACCTTCAGACCCTCGTACTAAAGCTGCCACCATGTCCCCCACCTGCAATGAGGATAAAAATATGTAAGAAGAGAGGAAACTACGAAAAAAATCAGGCAAAAGTGACGAACCTTGGCAACATAGTTGTTATCCGCAGGAACAGCTCCACATAACGACGGAGGCTCTTCTCCCGGTTTGCCAATCCATAGAGGCAGCGTCTGGGCGGTGGTCTGAAGCATCTTCATTAAAGCACCACGCCGGATGGCTTCCTTGTTCCCTGATTGCTTTGCTTGAATTCGCCGTTCATTTTTGATAGATCTGATCTCATATAGCTTCTCTAGCGCTTTTCGTATCAAGGATTCCTCTGACTCGGCTTCATTCAAGGCTGAGTTATACAAGTTCTTCAACTTTTGCTGTGGAGCAATAAAACTTTAGAAATGATTATCTTGAAAGCCATCGAGGGTAGATCATTCTAGGACTTAGGAGTAGGACCACATACCTTATTGCCAGCAGTGATTTTTTCCTCTAGCTTTGCCTTCTCATGAATCTTGTTGATGGCAGCAATTGTTACGATGCTTTTTCCATGTTCGGTGTTGATTTCATGCACTAACTGATGCACCCCTTTTAACCGCTCCTGTAAGATAAATATAAATATTATTTGTAATAGCTAAACTACAACAAAGAGCAAATTGCTGCTGGTAACTGATTTACCTGTATCTGCTGGACGGCACTGTCGGTCATTTTGATTCTGTAGAATTCTAATGGTCAACGAATATCGCAGACGTTAGCTTTTCTTGATTGTCCTGTTGAACGGTTTCAAGCCGCAGAGACCTCGAAGTCAAAACCCTTCCAGCATTAATCACATATCCCCAAACGAAAGCAACAAGTACGAAACAAACCTGCAAGACACAATTCAATGTTTCATATTAGAACAGCATCAACATCAACAATGAAAAGTGGAAGCTGCACCAATGAAATTGATTACAGTTAGCGTCATAGCCTAATGGGAACTCTAGCTATAAGCGTAATCCATCATTGAACATCATGCATGTGTTTACTCTAACACAGCACTTGTGCCATGTGCTGAAGTTTAATTTGAACTACTGGCGATTATACGCCTCAAAAGTCGTTACCCAACATCAATATCGATAATTTTACGCTTGTCCTGCTGTAATAGAGTGTGTGAGAAGCGACAGAAGTCTGCTAATTGCAGCAATTAGCATATTGCTTATTGGTACTGCAAGGTTAACTAATCAAGTTAGTTTGTGTTCCTCAAGAGCCAATATCGTCTGATTCGACTGATGGAGCTCCAAGATTTATTACACCTGGACAATTATTTGTTACTTTCAACTTTACAATATACAATGAACAATCGCAGTGCAAAGAATTATCCTCAATTCTGATAAGTTTGTTTTTAACTGTAGCGTGAGTACAGTGAAGTGGATAAATGAAAAGTTTCAAAAGTCAACTTACAATAACTGTTATCCGTTTGGACGCGAGAGGTGAGTAAAAATACTTCTCATTCATTTCGAACCATTGTGGTTTTCTGAGATTTAGCTTTTATGATGATTCTATGAGCTGAATGAATCCAATTTAAAGAGATTGACTTATTACGACGAACACATAAAAACTTTAAACAAAGTTAAAGATGTACAGGTGCAACGGAACAACAGTAATTCTTGTCTGAGGGCTTTGCAGTAAAGTTCAGAGTTTTCTGCTAAATTCAATTTTTAATAGCACTTTATCGTTAAAAACACCGGTCGTTACCGGTAAAAATTCAAAGTAGCTGAAAAAATAAATTTCCGATTCGATTTTGTTTGCTGTTGTTTACATTTTACAGCCGGCAAGATGCATCGCAAAGTTGTCATAGAGTACCAAGCTTATACCAGCATTGAAGCTAAAGCATAGAATTGCCACAGGCCCTTTACGTTACTTGCGGATGCATACTGTTGTTCCCAGACGAGACATTCCGATTAAATGGTGCGAGACTCATCGAGCCACACCTTCTCATTGGGACCGGGAAAATTCAAACTTTTGTGTTCCAATGTTTTGCAGATTTGGCAGAAATGACACAATTTGAACCATTGTACAGTAGCAAACGTCAAATCTGTGGGTCAGTGAACGATCGATCGAATGTATTTTGAATTGTGCTAAACATTTAGTTCAACATTCTTTTATGAAAAGAAACTTCAGACAATCGAGATGATAATATACGAGTTATGAAACATAGTGGAATCTCTGTCTGAATAGTGTAGTTTTACTTCGAATTATCGTTGCGTAAGTTAGTTTGTTTATATTCTCTGATCTGATCTTGTTAAGTAGTATTACGTAAAACTCAAAGGTTTTATTTACATCACCTATCGGTTCACATCATACGTTCAGTAATGAATCAATCTTTGTTCGAGAGGAATAACGATTTGGTTAATGGATCTGTAACTGGAATTTGTAGGTCGATAATCAAGGCGCTTCAGAACCTGCATGCCTGCTTAAGATTGGTGAAACATCTACACCAACATGAGCGGGTGTCATCAGATCTTGACCGGTGCTTGCAATTCCGGCGATAGATCATTCGCTCTAGGGAATATCGATGGAATATCCTTTTTGGTAAGTAGATCAATGTAAAATCTAGTGCATTCTGGTCGATCCAACCAACTTACGCTGGTATGTTGAATATTTTCAGGCTTACGGCTCAGGATGCAATCTTGTCATCTTATCGTTCAACTTTCAGCGTGTGCAAATCATTCCAGGCGATGTACAAATCAACTGTATACACTGTTCCTCAGAGTCTGGAAAGATTGCAGCTGCATATCAAAACAAAATCAAAATCTTTGAGCCTACATTGAGCAAGGGGGAAGATCACCCAAATCCTGTAAGTTTAATAGTTATTATTGCGGATCTCCTGATTTGAGGCCGGCGTTTACTAATTGCTCTTTTGGCGCATTGCAGCTGTTCAATTATCGCTGGAAGGAAACATCAACGTTGGAATGCGATTGCAGAGTTAACTCATTGTCATGGGATCCAGAAGGATCGAGATTGCTAATGGGAGGAACATCGCTGCAATTGTGGAAAGGCATACGGAAATTCAAGATTGATCCTGAAGAAGATCAGTTGCCGTCAAGTGTTGAGTGGGAGTGTATATGGAAGTGCAAAACTGCTACGGAAATCCACTTTCTGTCGTTTTCTCCTGATGCATGCTTGTTCGCTACAGCTGGAAAGTTTGATCGTCTAGTCAAAATTTGGTACCCTGTAACAAGTAAGTTATTTTTTTGAGTGATTATAGACAAAGGGGATCCAAGGGTACAGTGTATAAATTCTTTTGGTGGTTCATATAGGATTTTCACCGACACCAGAGATAACCACGTTTGATTTTATCTATTTGGCTCATCCAAGGGCTGTGACGGGATTTTCGTGGCGCCAAACAAGCAAATACATGCCGAAGTATGTTTTTTTATGTGATTTCCACTGCAATTATAAATCTTCCGAGTATGAACTTGTCGCTGAGGAAGAACTTATTTTAATTCCAGGGGTGCTGTGTTCAATGCACTTATTACCAGCTGTTTGGACAAAATATGTCGTATTTGGACGGAAACTGTTCTTCCAGAAGATGGATTCGGCATTAGTACGAACAGAGATTTGCAGCCTACCGACTCGAAGTTCAACCGGACTCATAAGCACAAGATCATGAAAAGACTCCAACATGTCAAGGCTTGCTTCCATATTAAAAGACATCGCCATAGGTCGGAACACCCGGATTCATCACGTAACGGGCATTCGCCCACTGTAGCACATCCGTCGTACGGGGTATCGAATCAGTCTCTGGATACGCAAACCTCCTTGTCGTTACATGGGGCGTGTATACACTTCCATTTGACTGGAAGTATAAATGCTGAGACAGACATTCCACTAGTTCCACCACTGAAGAATCACAACTTCCGAATATTCTGGCTGAACAACAAGGAAATGTTCTTCACACAACAAGCTGAAGCTATCATGCAAGAGATACTCAAGAAGAGTATGGAGCATGAAGAGATTATGGAGCAAATGTATGCAGAAAACAGTAAGCTATTGAAGCCAGGACAATCACAAGATGATAGTGGCGGAGACGAGGGACACCTGCCTGCACATCATAACCACAGTAGTCACCCCTCACTTCATAGTTCAGTCGGCTCATCTGCAACTTCGCTAGTCATGGATGGAACTGATACTCCTTCAATCGACGCTCTGGATCAGCGTCTAGAGGCCCTTCTGAGAGACTGGCATAAAACTCCAGATATTTTAGTGTCTTTGCATCCTGTTGATGGATCTTTTCTCGTCTGGTCGATCGAATGGCTCGATGAATATATGCCTGGTTGCTTCAGGCAAAGTCAAGTTTCATTCTCTTCATGCATTCCTGGTGCCATTCCACTCGCAGATGCTACAAGTATGTCTAGTCCGAGTCTTTACTTATTCCCGTTGGAGAAATTGGCGTCCAATCGAGCAGCTATGATGACTAAGCACCACAATGGAACTTTGAATCTGTGGACCTTATCTTTTGGAGACGATTCAAAATTTTGCCAAGTCTTAAGCGTTGCACACTGTAAGCGAGCATCCGGACACAGGTTCCAGGTAAATATTACCTTGTTCAAATTCCCGCAGATTAGAAGTGTGTTTACACCCTTTTCTGAAATAATGACGGTTATTACAGGTTCGGGAAATGACTTGTCACCCGGTATTACCCTTGATACTTACTGCTGCAAGCCATTCTTCAACGGATATACCTTGTGATGACCTGGCAGTAGCTTCTGGTGTTCCTAAAGCAGTTAGTCAAAGCTACTACAGCGAACTAATCCTTTGGCGAGTTGACCCCATTGGACCTTTATGTAAATCTGGTGGTGTCGTTGAAATTGCAAGAATCAACTCAACAGAAATTCATGCATTTACACACGTCGCTTGGGTTCCTGGCCTTCTGCCGTCAACATCCCTATTCAGCAATTCAGGATGTTTTGTGGCTTCGGATGGGTCGAATTTACGTGTTTATCAAGCTGTGTTGGATGCAAGTAATCTGATTGCTGAAATCTCGACGGCTTATAGAAAACGCAAAGCGTCTCTGAACGACTCCGTAGTAAGCTTGTCTTCGTCAAGTTCGATGTCTTCGTTACATGGTGGCATGGAAGATCCAGGAGAGGCTGATTTGTTTGCTATAGTCAGTCAGCAATCAACTTCCAGGCCCGGATGCATTCTCCAGCTGGATCGTATCGACAACCAGATGCAAGGAGAAGTCTCGTTCATTCAAGTGTTTAGAGATGACATAGACACTACAACAAGAGGTTCGCTGGACTACCGAGAGGCTTTCCATGTCGTTCTTGTACAGAATCAGCATGAAATACATGTTTGGAGAATCGAAATCTCCACTCCATCATATTCGTTGGAAGGGGAACTGTTTGAAGACTTCCATTCCAGGACTGATTCGCAACCTGCTTCGGGGAACTTCAATGTTGCTACAGATGCAATCACCGTAGATGTTGGTTCCGGTAACATCGCTCATGGCGGGCAACCCAAGGCAGGTTTGACTATAACTATCGCGCAACCACCCACAACCACGAAAAAATCTTTCCTCAACATCAGCATTTCGAAACTAGTGTCACAGACTATCTGCTCTGGACTAGACGTGTCGTTCTCCGCTTGTCATGGCCACTTCGTATGTGGTACTTCGTATGCTCTGATTTCCACTACTAAGGAGTATGTGAAATTGTGGAAGTTGCAGAAGGTGGATTCGTCTGAATCGTCTGCTGTCCAGTTCAAGGAATGGAACACTTTAGTTGCTGACAAAGAACATAAGACGTTACTTTCTGCTAGCGCTGCTTATAGTGGCCGAATCTCATGTGTTTATAAGCTACGGAAGCAAGATGAAGACAAAGGAGACAATAATGTTTATGCTGTTTCAATCTTTGAATGTGAATCAACTGGGGGTAAGCTCAAATCTAATAACCATCGTGCAAGTGTTTTGGTATCTATCATAAAGCATCCCTTTTCAATTATAGGTATGGAATGGCTACATGAAGACACCATTGAACTGAAGACAGAAGACGCTGTGGAAGCAGTTCAGTTGGAATGGGTACCGAAGCATGATGCTCAGTACATTCTTGCACTTGCAATTTCGGATATGGTGTGCTTGTTCGCTCACGTAAGCAAAGAACCGTCTATCACGTTTGGTGCTAAAGCGCTACCGTCTTCTACTAGTTGGAAGTCTCAGTACTGGTTACCACTCCACGCGTTCAAGCTTAGTTCAGCTGATGGTTTAAGGCCATTCCCCGTTCGCTTTGGGTGGATTCATGCTGTGTGTGTCGTAGCCATGAGAAATGAAATGCAAGTTTACTCGCAATGGGCGCTTGAAAATCTCACGGTAAATTGTGGACAAAAGTTTCTGTTGGAATCAAATGCTCGAAAAACGTTCTAATCAAAATTTATATTTCCAGGATGTCGGAAACCTATTTCCATCAACAAAATCTGTTACGACTCGTTCAACTGAGGATGATAAAGTGCCAGAGTCCCAAAGTACACAGGCACGAGCAACTCCAAAGCCATGGCTTGAGCTTTCATTGTTATCAGGATCTGTTGGGTTATTCCAATACACACGGCACTGTTACCCGGTGCTACCTCAATATCATCCCAAGCAGCTGATGGAAATGCTCAACTCAGGCAAAGTTCGATGGGTTAAAGTGATCCTGGCGCATCTGGTCCGGTGTCTGACAGGAAATATAACAGCTGGACTCAAAAGGCAAAATTCGACATTGGACGACGCTGAAGCTCGTGCTAGAAGCGTTTCACGTTCAAGAGCTGTATCGATCAGTTACCCCGATAAAGGATCCCCGAGTCCTTTGGAACACCGAAATTCGATCCTGTTTGAAGACCTCAACGTGAATTTCGCAGAAATCAAGACCATTTCACCAGTTCCACTGTGGATGCTCCTGTCGGCTGAGAAAGAAATTGCACAAATCCAAGCAGAAGAAAAAACGGTAAATTATTGCTTTTTGAGGACATATGCGTTTAGATGAATCAAAAAGTTAGGAGGCAATTTTCATCTATGTATTTTGTAGAAAGACTATAACGATCTTTTCAACGCTGATAATATGGATGAGCCCATGATGGACGAATCCGTATTTGATGACACGATTGATGAAGATGATGAGGCTGGGACTGGATTAAAGCAACGACGACGGTCAACAAGCGGCGAAAATCAACCTCTGTCCTATGGACCCCGGCAGTCAAGAGTGCTATCTAGAGTCTTAACTCATACCCAGCTACCGGGGCTCACTTCATTGGAGCAAATGCATTTGCTAGCTCTAGCGGATACCGTTGCCTCTATTGGAACTAGATTGGATCATCACGTCGACAATGCTCAAAAAGGGATTCATGATGGAACTCCAGGTAATATATTTTTCTAGTCAAAGACCTTTGGAGCTATATAGTTGTTGATTTTGGTCTTTTTTATAGACTCCTTGGATGATTGCGGACTTCGGTTCCTGTTGGTTGTGAAGCACTACAGCTATCTATTGCGATGCCTACCTCCAGCTCAACGAGTACCATTGCAGCAGCAAGGTATCGCAAGCTCGGATATCGTGTGGGCGTTCCACTCTGAATCTCAAGAAGACATCCTAAACCTCGTGCCAGCATTCCAGAAGGGCGAGATTTCTTGGCCTCAGCTACGTGAACTTGGAGTAGGGTGGTGGTTGCGAAGTAATCAGACTTTGAGGCTCTGCGTGGAGAAGATGGCAAAGTATGCCTACCAACGAGGAAACGATCCTATGGATGCTGCAATGTTTTATTTGGCAATCAAGAAAAAGACCCTACTTTGGGGATTGTACAGATCGCAGAGGGATGAAAAGATGGCCTCATTCTTCCAAAATGATTTTACTCAAGAGCGCTGGAGGAAAGCAGCTTTGAAGAATGCTTATGTTTTGCTTGGGAAACAGCGGTTCGACCATGCAGTGGGCTTCTTCCTCCTTGCTGGCAGCCTTAAGGACGCTTTGGAAGTTTGTTTGGCTAAATTGAAAGATATACAGCTTGCTCTAGTCATTGGAAGATTGTACGAGGGCGGAGACTTGGATCCTACCCCCGCTAGTGTTAAACAGCTTCTTCAAACGGTAAGTTATAAGGAACGAACGATTAATGATAATCAATGGGAGTGAAAGTGTTGCATAATTTTGCTTGCAGGAGATTATTGGTACGGGAGATGCCGGCTCATCAGGTTCAAATAAAGATGAAAGTGAAACAACCAAAGATCCTTTCCTGAGGTCCATGGCACTCTGGCTGTTCAAAGACTACCAAGGAAGCCTCGATACTTTACTGCAGAACAGTGGTGTCAGTGGCTACACCAGGGTTTTCAACTTCTATGTGTATCTGCGGACACATCCTTTGCTGCTCAGACAGAACAAGACCAAGGGAACGTTGGCACTGAGTTACAATGAGAGGAATCTTTACTTCCAAACCGCCCATGCCCACTACGCTGGTGGCTGTCCAACTCTGGCTATCCATGTTTTGACCCAGCTGCCAAGATTCCAGAAACAGAATCCTCAATTAATGAGTCCTCAAAGTCCAGGAGAACCTAATGTTACAGACGCAAGAATAGAATCTGGAATGTTGCATCACGAGGAGGAAACTAAACAACAACAGAGAGAAACAGCTGATATGCTTTTTGGCTCTCCGAATCCAGTTAAAGATACTACACGTAAGAACGTTCCAAATGTAACATTCAATTTGTTAATCAATTTTGATAGCGGTTTTTTTGTTGTTCTAGAAGACTCCGGACTTGATTTTGATTGGTCTGCACCACCAACGACCAGAAACCGGCCTGACGACGAGCTCAAACTAGACTGGAGCGATGAGGAAAACGGCGAAGATGATGAAGAAGATAAACCCAAGGAAAAGGACGACAAGAAATTGGATTTGCCTGCAGATCTCAATAAATCGATGTCACGGGATGAAGACGTAGCTGGAGAAGAGGACGTGAACGATCCTCATACGATGATTTCTATCGAATTGAAACTTGCTTCGTGCTTAAAATTGATGTCAGAAGAATTAGTTGCAATGGTGGGGCAGATCGAAGGAACAGACCTCAGACTACATTTATATGCATGGCTTGAAAAGCAAGTACCAACGCTGAGGGAGCTGTGCCGTTACATCAGTGACGACGAAGAAAGTGATGGCGATTGGGAAAACCGTGATCGAAGCTTGACCCCAAGGCTGGACGCTACAAGTGGTCAATTGCACGACATTTTGATCAGCGAGAAGCTCGACCTGGAATGGAAAATGGGTGTTTTATCTCGTCGAAGCAGATGGTTAAAAGCCAATCGTCATTTATTGGCAACTTTACTTGCTTTTGCACGTCTTCATGCGCATTCTCTCGCTCCAATCCATATAGAGCTGGTATTTTTGCTTGACGAGTTGCAACGCGAGAAATCCAGGTAAAAAAGTCTAAAATATTCTATAACCTTGATCTTCTGAAACTGTGGAACTTAATTTTTTGCGTAGTGGGAGCGGCCCTTCCTTACTGTCACCTCTACCACTTCTGCACTCGGAGTTTCCACTTCTGTCGGCTGTTTCCAATCCAAACAAATCGGCTGTTTCTTACATCCAATCTTCTGCTCGAGATATATTACTGACTCTTTCGGAACTTATAGCCGTTCCAGTACTCAAAGCCGATGATATCTCTACTCAAACACAACCGCTGTTACCTCTCAGCTCCACAAATCCTCATGTTCGACCAGGATCACCTGGAAACTCGAGTGTTTTAGATCAGTCGCGGGGTACTAATGTGGTGGATTCTCCTTCTAAAACTAATGCAAGGGATGTCAACGATAATCATGAAGCTAGTGGTGCAACAGGAGATGCTGCAGAAGAAAACCCATCCGACGCTGATGAAGAAAACAATGATGGTGACGGGCAAGCTCAAAAACGAAAAAGACGTAGTGGGAGTAGAAACAAACGTCCGTCTGGAATTTCTTCGGTGGTCAAAGAAGAAGAAGCTAGTGCTACTGTTTGCGACTGGCGCTTGGTACTGGTACTTAGGGATTCCGGGTTAGCCTTATCCGCTTGTTTGTTCCAAGCTCTAAGCGACTCAGAACAAGCATCTGAAGCCAGCAAGGAATCCGGTGTACAACTTCTATATACACCAAGAAGGCGACGTTGGAGCAGTTCTGGAGTTGATTTGTCCGATAAGATCATTACTACACCAGACAGATGGCCAGGTTCGTATTAATACATTTTTTTAAACGCAGCGAAGTCTGCAACGGCTTTAGTTAACAAACTGTTCTCGTTCTAGGTGTCGCAATTCTTCGTGGCATGTTGTCCAGGGAAGAAGATGGAGAGAATCCGAAGCTTAAATATTTACTGGTGGAATGCTACGCGGCGGTATTCACAAGTGTGCTAGTCCATGCAGTTGCTGTTTGCGACGCGAAAATGATTTTTAGAATCCTTGCGAAGAAGATGGATGCTCAGTCTTTTGCAACTATTTTTGGAGGTGGTGCCAAGAAGCAGATAAAGATTCCTACATCTTTCAACCAATTGCATCCACAATCTCAAAGTACTTCTTCTGACAAGGACGGCGGAGATACGTCACCTTCTTCTGTTTGGACCACTTTGGCTAGTCTCAACAAAGCAAGAATGAAATTCAATATGAAGCTCTTGGGCCAACAGTTCTCCAGTCTGAGTAGTCCTAGAACAGTTACGAGCCCCTCGGTGAAGGTACACATGCATATAACTGGAGATGACTAATGGTCTTTGAAATGCACAAGACGTTACTTAGTATAATGTTCGTGTAATTGTTTACAGGAGGAAAGACCAACATTCAGGGAAAAATTTGTACCTCCAGAAATGACAATATATACCTACCTTATGTCAGCACCGAAGCCCCGCACTGATGAAGCGGATGGAAAGTTGATCTTCATAGATTCAGATGAGGAAGAAGAATTGGAAGAAGAAGTTGAAGATGAGGATGACGACGATGTATGGGATACAAAAGTTAAGAATGTCAAACCTGAAAACAAGGAAGAAGAACCCTTCTCTTACTCTTGGAGGCTGATGAGATTGGCAGCTGTAAAATTGTCCAAGCTGGAGTTGCAAAAAATGGTGACTATTGCCGGAATCGAGATGACAGGTAAAATTATTCACATTTTAGCCGTGGGAAAGTTCGATTCAAATGCAAAAAATATTTTTGTTCTTACAGAGTTATCCCATGTTAGCCCGTTCTTAGATGGAGTGATTCGTGTGCTCACCGTTTGGCAAGATCGGTTATTCAAGGAACTGGAAGCCGTTGCACCAGCGCCATTGAACTTCCTTCCGAACACCTGCATCGAGAATATCAATGGACCTCCTATCAACAAGTACAGGGCGTTACTAGAGCCTACAAACACGCCATTCCCGTAAGTGTCTTTATTTACTTGTTTAATAGAACTGGTTACTGTTATTTATCTAAAATTTACTGTTTCAACAGGCTGAAGAAGGTATCATTCGATCTCAGAAGGTTATGGAATCTGTTGGTACGAGAAGACAGCGTGCAGGACTATTTCATACGCTTCGTTTTTGGAAAAAGGAGGGTCGAAGATACAGCTTCGTTATGGGAGATGAGTGTAGACTCTAGGCTGCATAGCAAGAAGGACGACAAAGATAACGATGAATCTGAAGACGATTCGGGTGCTGCAGGGCCTGTCAGAATAGTGCATAAGGAGCACGAGTCTATCACATCATTCTGTATCAATCAGGTAATGCCATATTAGGGCAAAGGGAGCACCTCCTTGAATTTCAGTCATAAATATAATATCAAATCCACTGTAGGCATCGCCCGGACTAATCGCTATTGCAACACCGAAAGAAATCCAAGAACTAGATGTGGGCATGCTGCTTGATATGGAGTCCTGGAAGTTTGAGGATCAAATTGAGTTCGACTTACACAACTTGTACAAGTAAGTCATTGATTTGTCATTACTATCTCTTGATTAAACAACTGGGTCTAACTTGGTACAACTTTCAGGGACCCTGAAACTGTGGCTTCATCGTCTTACCTTGTTGTTCAAAGCCCATCTGACCGCACTCTAGGGATGAATCTTGAAAAGCCTCAAAAAGGCAGTCATTCTTTGGTAAGTTCTAAATTGTTTAGGTAACCGAACAGATTAGTAGTCGCGGGTAGCAACTGTGTTGTGCTCTGTAGTTCACTTCACACCTCGTTTGATATCTTGAAATTAACTGATGATGTATGCTTTTCTCTGTGCTATGCAACTTTCACTCTCTTCATTGGTAAAGATCAAAGGAGTGAACTTTCCGGGCTGTACCAATCCAGCATTTGTGCAATACGTTCTTGATCGATCTCGAAAGTTTCTCGTGCCGGTATTACTCGTTACTATGCAGTATTCCGAAATTATTGCTTATTTTTCCGTGCTTTTTATTGTTATGTCCTGTATGTCAACCAACATTCAGTTAAACGTATCAGATTCACTTTGGTGCAGCGTAAATTATCACGACTTTATTCCTGAGTTGCATTGTCGTATGGTTCCATGCAAACTCATTCGATTGTGTTTATTTCTCAGATACTCAAACACCGTGTTGATGGCATCAGACGCATGACTTCCCATGCAACAGCGCCGTGGTGTAAGTCTTCTAAACCTAACAGAGGTTGATTGTAAAACACCATTGTTTTGTGAAATGTATGATCACCTTTGCTGTGTTCTGCAGATCTATCTGGTAGCCAAGACGGTTCTGTACGTCTATGGGAATTTTCTCACGCACAACCAGTATCAGTGCCGAGGCCTCCAGGAACCTTTGCTAAAGTTACCAGGATCAGGCTTCATGGAAACAAGTTTGGTGTATCTGATGGCAAGTTTCTATTCCTAAATGTTTTCAGTTTGCTCCTACATGCAATCATTTGAAAGTTTAATCCTCTTCAGGTGACGGACGTATGAGCTTATGGCAAATCGGAACGAACCCTAGACCTTACTACGTAAGTTGAAAACATAAGAAGAACATCCAGTCATCTCCTAGATTTTAATGCCTCAATATTTGTTGTTCTACTTTCAGACCGTACAGTGCCATACTAAGCAAACGAGCGATTTCTGTTTCTTGGGCAGCTCGAGTCTGATCGCCAGTTGTGGTACCAGCTCCGAATCAAAGAACGTTGCGTTATGGGATACTTTGATGCCCATGAAGAAAGCTAACATTGCTAGCTTCACGTGTCATGATCAGGTAAGCATTTTTTGTGTCCTTATGAATACTTAATATAGCAATAGCGGTTTGAGCTTCTGCTCTTGAGCAAATACGAGTTCCATGAACTTGAAACACTTGAAAGGCTTCAACTGCCAGTGAATATAATTGATGAGGGACACGTTTGATGTAATTGGATATAACGAGTTCTGCAAATTGTTGTACAAATGATTAGTTCAAACATTATGGCAATGAGAAATTGCGGCTTCGACAAAGTTGCTGAATGGGCTGGCGGTATAGTGTGAGCATGGACGTAAGATAATCTTGGTTATAAAAGCGAGTTGTAAACGGAATATGATACTTAAAAGGACAAGCAAACTACGATTTCGCTGTTGAAAGCACTATGTGGGACAGTCTATAATCGACAGAAATATATAGTATAAGAAAACATCAAAAAGACACCTTGTTTGTTCAGGGGATTTAAAACCACAAAGGATTGCGATGATGTTGGATTTATCCAGTGTTAAAAATATTTAAATGCCTTTGGTTATGTATTGTGTGGTGAGTGAATGGCTTTTGGATTTATGGCTGTGACGTAGAATTGACGTCAATACTTTTTCTGGTCGAGGTTACAGCATTCATGCTGCATATGATCGTGTCCTGACAACAGGTTTAATTACCACACGACATGAGAGAGGACAGCATTTAAAACAGCTTTTCCAATTTGGCAATTGTGGTTCTAGTCTTTGAGAAGAAATTAATGCACATTGCGACGGTCTGTAGAAGAGTTGAATGGCAGGAATGCATGCGCGTACTTAATTGTATACTTGTTATGCTACGTTATTGTTAGTAATTGGGGACAAAAAGCTAATGATGAATTCCATTATTTTTTCGCAAACAGGGATGCGTTGCCCTTGTCTACGCCGAAGAACATCAATGCCTCATTTCGGCAGGGAAGAAAGGAGCCATTTGCATTTGGGATGTGAGACAACGTGCTTTGCGGCACCGGTTCCAAGGTTAGTGTTATTGTTTGACTGGAAATTGAGCACCTGTCAACTTGTTTCACTCAACATGACTCTGACTGACTGAATATAAATATGTACCTTTCTGTGACCGTAGGTCATGACGCTGCTATCAAGTGTATGGCCATGGACAAGAGCGAAGAGATTTTTGTCACTGGATCTGCGGATGGAGACATGAAAATTTGGGACTTTTCCGGAAAGACGCTGGCACTGTACCCACATGAGCATGCGAGATCTGGATTCTTCAAAAATATACCTGGCCAAGGTGTTACACAACTGGAGATCGATGCCAACCGAAGGCTGTTTTCGTGTGGTGCTGATGGATCCGTAAAAATCAGAGTATTGCCGGACAAGTTGGACTGAGCTGATACGATCTAGCAGCAATTACTCCCGTCTACATAGACTTACTGGAACTGAACATTCCTCTTGAAGAATGCATCCCTAACCTAGTCTTGGTAATATGTAAAGTGTTGATGGATTGTAGTCGTCCTAGAAATAAGTTGTAGAAGACTCATCGTTTTTTAAGTCACTAGATTATAAGTAACGTGGGAATTTTGTCTGAAATGAGGCATAGAACGATTTGTTAAGGTGAAAGTTGAGTGTTGATGATGCTATGAAGGAAATGGGGGTGCAAGAGTGCAAGACGAGTTTATCGTTTGATTGTATTGTGATAACGTTAATTCTTACGTCTACAAGAGCTGTTTTCTGCTACGGTTACTGTTACTATGATTGTAAAATAATTTTAAAACGCTGTGACATATTATGAGCACGGAAAAGTCAACTCATAGGCTGTAGAACGTCGGAATTGTGTGCTGATGCGCTCGCTGCCGGCCGTTTTTACTAGGAAATTGTGTACCTTTTGAAGACTTGGTTTTTGTGTTTTTGCATGGAGTCTTAAAATTACGTGAAGAGTTATTATTGATGTGTGGTAAATATAGTGTAGAAATGATGTTGTATAGCTGAATACAAGGAATAACAGTGGCAGGTTTAACTTATGGTGATGAATGTGAAGGTGGAAGTGAATGTATACTGTACTTGTATCGTTAGCTGTCACGTTGTAGCTCTGTGATGAACTGACGAGGGTGCAAGAAGGGAGGTATGATTCTATGGAACACGTTTAAAATTTTAGGCTACACATTACTTCCGTAGTGTTTAGGTTGGTTGTTGTTGTAGCGTCTATTGTCATGTATTGATAGATAGACAGGTATTAGATTTCCGTGTGTAGAGCAGTGCGTACTACAACTTATTGGCCTATGTACTGTCAATATCGAACCGGGTTAGTCCTTCAGATGGGCATTTGGTGGTGATGACCCCGAGGGGTTTTTGCCATTTTGCCCTCCGTCATAGTAACTTATTAGCAAGTTTTACGACTTTTTAGATGTCCTCGTCGAACTTATATAGTAGTTATAGCCTCGGTGCTAACGCCGTAATTAGTACAAGAGCGTAAATGTACCACACATTTGGGAAGGGGACAATGAAAGTGTCATTATGTAGTTGATATAGTCGAAAGGTAGCGAAAATCCTTGAAAAGTACGAAATATTGCCTTATTTGTTTCGCTAATGTTATTGAGTTTAGCGTCGTCGTCGGTTCCATTAAAGTGAAACGGTATTTGAACTCGTGTTTCCCTTCTCTTGTCAATACTGATTGAAGGCATGCGGGACGCGTATTGTTATACGAGATTGTAATGTTGCAACAGGTGCAGAAAAGTTTGCTACGTAGGGAACATAAAAGAAAGAGGCAGGAATGTTATGCGTGTGGTTTCGCATTGAATGCATGCTAATTATACATGAAGTTGATGTCAGCTAGCAGCAGCGAACGCTTCTACGTACCTCTGTTGTAGTCGAGCTCTTTGCAAATACTCGCTTAACCACACTAGTACAGCCTGGTACAAACAACTATAGAATCGGTGATCGAGGATGCCTCCGAAAAGACATATAGTATATGTGCGGAGATG
>JAQGBJ010000695.1:0-34316 GCA_034698345.1 Sphaeridia pumilis | reverse complement strand
GACACTTGTCGGAAATCCTGTGGATTCGATATGGTCAGTGAAGGTTGAGACTTTTTATCCCTTGGCGTCAGTAACGAAGATATTAGTCCATTATTATTCCTCCTAAGTCCATTGTTAACATCAGGAGAGTCTCCTTTTCTCTGTAGATGCACCCGCAGTAACGGTCGAGCATTTTGCAATGCCAAGGAAAAGTTGTCGTCATTATTTATTGGCAACAGATCTCCATCCTTCGGGTCCGTGTAGCTGATGTCAAACGGAATGTCTTCGACATGGTGCAACTTTTCTAGTAACTTTCGGAATTCTTCAAAATTTGGTCTTGCAGTCCGCTCAACGGAGAACCGTCGGAATTCAGCCTCGAACTACGTAGAAAAAAAGACATCATTAAAATCCAAATCTTCTTCCTTAACATTTCTCTCTTTCTCAATTATTCCCCTTACTTTACTCTTGACTTCAACATGACTTGCAGCACGAGGTTGGGCTTGCTGACGACTCCTGGACATGACTTTGGCATAATAGTTTGAATCAATTTCTCGAAGAACTCCTCTTGACTCCAATTCCAGCATCCGTAATCCTTGTTTATCGTCCCCAGTTTTCTCACCAATAATTCCTTCTTCCCAAACCAAAACAAACGTAACTTCTTCACTCAAAACCAATAGTTCCGATCACAATTTAATCACACATTTACAGTTCATCACAACGAAATCCCAATCTCCAGTATACCGCTACTTTCAGTCTCTTCCAGCTTCACGTACACAATTTCAAATTCACTCGTTTTTTATGGCATGTTCAACAGACGAAAATCCTTCGTAACTGTATTTTCAAAACAAAAAAAATGATTTTTATAATCTCGCCATATCAAATCAAACATTAATTTATCAACAATCACAAAACTCACTCTTGATCACACAAATATTACAAAATCCGTGCCTCGACAACTGGTCCGTCCGTTCCATCCATCCAGAGCACAGAGAGTAAACCTTTTGTGTAAAATCGATGGCTTTGCGGAATTTCTCTATGATTTCTCCAAAATGGCACTGGCACCGTTTTTCCTTATTATCTCGTTTCGCGTCTATCCAATCGATTTCCTTCCTTCTTCGTTTACTTCCGCAATACAGAATCTTGATATACACCTGCCTCTATAGCTTCTTCTCCTTCTTCTGATTAATCATTGATCACCCTTTCAATAATTTCACAACTTTCACAAGTCCGACTTTCTTCCCGGACTCCGAATCTCGTCAGTTCCAATCGTTTCACCAGTTCCTTTTCTGTCCGCTTCTCCCAATCGCGTCAACGGATCTATAGAACCAAATAAATTAAATTTAACTGAATCACGACCTCCTGCAAAAAGTTGACAATCAGCACGTCGTCACACACTACTCACACACACTCTCAATGAAAGCGCAAAGAATTGGCTGTAAACCTATTGGGGAGGTGGTTATTATTCAACTATTAAAAAGGTGCAAAAGCCTAAGCTCGTCTTCTTCTCTATAATAGCGCAGTAGCTGCTTTGGTGAGCAAAGGATTTAATGCACTTGTAGTAATGTGATTCATCAGACTTGCAGGAATTTATACATGGAATGACGAGGAGGACGACGACGACGACTACATGAGAATTATATATCAAAGAGAGAAACAGACCTCCCCGTTCTGATAGCTCTCAGAACTCTGAAATCTCCTCTTCCTGATGATCCAACTCTCGGAATGCAATCTTTGACTGACTGATCTCTCGTCTACCTGTTCAAGCCGTGTTCAATTTAACGCCGCCATGTACTGCCACAGTCGGTCGCAGGCCCAAAACTCTTCCACTTCTCCCACAACAATAACATACGGATCAAACATATACGCGATGCTGGCGATGCTGATCATCATCAACGACGAGATCCTCATCGAATACAACAGCTAAACTATTCAACCGACTTGAGCATATACCAACATAACATTTTTCCAAGCCAACTTTTCTATAGCGAAGCCTCCATTCTTGCTTGTTGTGATGCATTGTTTGTATAATAATTGTTCACTTTTTTCGAGATGGACTCACCTGTGTGCAGCGGCTCCTTCGCCTCCAATGCTCACATAATAATCCCTACAGACCACATGTACGCACACTTGTTTTAATACTTGACGTCTTTTACAACGTCCACTTTCTATGTATCGCATCTCCTCGTCGTCCCTGTATACTTTGTTATTCCAATCAACTCACCTGTCCTCCTCATCTTCCCCAAAAACACACCAAACTAAACAACAACATTTGGATTCCATCCAGGCAATAAGAAAGAACTTCAAAAAATTGCCGGGCTCTCCAGACACAACTGGAGAATTGTTGGCGACAATTTTTCTCATTTAAGATTCTTAAATTAAGAATGTATCAGCTGCTGCTGCAATTAAATTCAGGTGAACCCATAAGAAGCTGTCATGAGCAGAAAAACTATCTCAATTAGCAGCAGCAGTAGCGTTCAAATTGGGAATACAACAGGTAAAGAGAAACTTACTTTTAATTAAGCCGCCACCGACGTAGACAACAGTAAAAGCTAGACACGAGAATCACCTTGAATTGGTTCATGAATCAATTCATGGTTCATGGTTCATAGCAAAATTTTCAAGAAGAAAGAAGAAGCAATCAACTATGCCCATGTAATTTCTGCACGACGACAACAAACTTGAATTTAATATACACACACACACACGTCTTTTAATTGTGGGAATCTTTTATTCACCACGAAATCGGCGAGATGAGAAAAAGCGGTGGTGGTGGCACGTGGTCCGCAACGAAATGCCAACCCTTCTCTCACAGTCAGATTAAAAACAGAAGCCGATTGGCGATTCCGAAGCTAAAATTCAAACAACTTACTTACAAACTCCTCCGAACTTGTTCTTCTTGTTGGAGAACTCAAGTCGAGAATGGCGGGAGCTGAACCGGGCTTTGCGGTTTTTAACAAGAACTTTCGCCCGCTTAAATTCTCTTTTGCAGTTGAGTGGGCGCGTGACCAGAGGAAGCAGTCTGGTGTTCCACGATTCCAGTTCAACAAATTATTGTATTTCTCTTTCGCCTTTAACGTTTGAAGTAGCCAAAGGTTGCGGGACCCTGAGTCATTTCGAACCTGTCGTAAATTAACGAAATATATAGTGGACTCTTAATACCCGCGAAATGCTCAAGTATCTACGCCTGAAGCATGCCGATTCAACCCTTTGTCATCTTTATGACATCCTCGCCAAATTCCCATCCTCACGTTCTTGGTCATGCCCACTTGGCTGGCGCTTACTGTTTTTCCTTTTTGCTTGTAGAAAGTTACATGGAATCAAATGGCGAAATATTGTCCTTCTCTCCCAAGACCAGTTGAGCCGAGATTTACAAATTTACTATGCTCATTACGTATTCTTGGTATCTCGGAGTCATGATGGGGGATGACATTTTTGTTAATTAGTTGTTGTTTTGCAAATTTGTACACAACAAGCTGTCTCTATGCTTCCTTGAACGTCACAGACGGCGGCGCAGGACAACTTTCTTTGAAATTGTTCTTGCAAAATTAATTATTCGCCGCGCTCAACTCCGACGACGAGGAAAAATCAAAACCAGAAGCCGGCTTCTGTCTGTCGGACACACCACCTTTGTGAATGTTTTCTTCTCTTGTTTTTGATACAGTAGCAGTTTCTCATGGAAATAATAGTAAGAAGGAGCAGACTCCCTGTCTTCCTTATGGACATTGATATGAGGCAACCAACAAAAAGAATTAAAAGTTTCGAGAGCCCGGGCCCAAAAATAAGCAGTAATAGCAGAAAGAAGAAGAAGAAAAACAATCAACTTGCCATTTTTCCCGCCCCTATTCTCCACCTGTCTTCAACATTTCCTGCATTCCAAGCAAAATTAATTTTCCCTCGACTTTCCTGACTCGTGTATAAAATACCCGTATTGCAATTACGCTGCCCGGCGAATTTTTTCTCTCACGTACAAAAATGTTGGGAAGCAGACAATAATATTTCTTGCTCTGGTTTCGTCGAAACATGTCTAAAATCCATCGGCAAAAATACCAGAAGGGGGTAACGCACATATTGTATGATAGCTGCAAATAAATTTTGATCACGAAGGAATTTCTACGTATAACAAGGCAGTATGATGAATAGTTTTTGATTATGGAAAATTATTACGGCTACGCCCGTTAGAAACCTGAGAGCCTCCTTATATGGCCCTCCAATTTGCCCAAATGTTTCGCTCCTGTATGTCAAAAAAGAGCTTCAAAATAAAATGTCAGCCTATATACACAAGAATGAGGAAATAATACTTCCGCTCTGTCTCGTCCAAAACATAGGGCGCGATATATATTTTTGAAATTCAAAAATATGCCATGTTGATTGCCCTCTTTCACCACACTCTTGACAATGCCGTCCATTATACACTTTAGGAAACAATTTCAGCAACGTTTCCTTTGTACCCGATAATGAACTCGATGGTTTCATCAAAACGCCTAGTGTATATATATGCGATGATAGAAGCAAGCAAATTATACGAATCCGGGCATTTGATACCATCAAGTCAACCGTATAATCCCATCATTTGATACTGCGGAACCGAGTGCAAATTTACCTTATCTTTCTCTCTTTCTCCTATATATAAATTATTATATACATTTTGCCATTCCAGCGGAGCAGAAATGAACATTTCCGGTATAATATTCTACAGAGGGAATTTGGCCACAATTGTGCTTTTAACTTTGGACCAGGCCAGGCCAGAAGCATAGGCCAAATTGAAATCAAAAGTACAAAATTTTAAAATTTATTATTCATATCCTAAGGAGCTTATAAAACTGTCTAGATTCAAAGTTGCTCATCTGGACCTACCTTTGCCGCAGCCCAAATTATGACGCTAACGTTCGAAGAGTTCTGCAGACACCGAAGCGAAAAAAAATCAACCTCCTTCGGTAATCCAACACCGATTGCTCTGCAAACATCAGCACGTCAAAAAAATTATATTATAAACAGACATAATATTCATTACTCAATAACAAACTTTAACAATCTCACTCAACACCAAAGCCGCCAAGCCACTGATTATATCGGTTAGATCATAGATCTTCTTTCTAGAGAGCTGATGTAGAGAAGAAGCTTTAGCTTTACAATATTTCCCTTATGGCTTACGAGAATCCAACATTATGTCTCATGTATATACTTTTTTCACCCTGAATGTTTACGTATCTTTTGTATACATTATATGCGGCGGCTTATGACGGCCTTCTTGTTGATGTATCATTATATATTATTAGGAAATTCGTCTCGGGGTGGCAGCAATAAAAAGTTTTGAGCTGAGTCATTTACACAAGCCGCCGCTGCGCTTCTTCTACTGTCCTTTGTTCAACCGTTTGACAACATTACAGGGGAATAAGGCACGTTTATATTTGCCGCATTGAATCTGTCATTAACGACAAAGCTATCGACTATATTTTCTGGTAGCAGCAGACGCTCGACCTCAACGCCACCGCCAAAATGTTGTTGCTGCTAAAGGAAGGAGCCAGGGATGCAGCAAGTACGACCGGAAATTGCGAAACGATATTCACCGCCCTCGAGTCTATTGAAACAGAACGTTGCATGCGTGGCACCGGAAATGGCGTTTCATGCCGTAAAATTTACGCTATTAAATCATTGGGGCTTTTGCCATTAAACAAGTATAGCCAGACTTTTGGCTTTATGCGAAATTTTTGAAACTGTAGCTCCAACAGCACACAAAATTGATCAAAATTGAGTTAATCCATTCACAGAACTTTTCCAGCTTTTGGTAGTTCCGTAACAAGAAAATTTTACCGAGCAAGAAACAACAGGTGCGAGGAGGAAGATAAATACGGCATTAGGGACGGCCCTGGTTTGCTCCGGTTATGTAATAACAATGAATAGGCGATTCTCAGGTGAGAACATACGTTATGCTGTCAGGTGTACGAGGCTGCATTAACCATTATCAAATGATAGGCCTGGAACAAGTCTCGTGATTCCTGTTCCACTAGGATCCCGAAGGACTTGTCCGAAGAAGGAAACTCACACCTGCTCCACTTTCCACAGTGAAGAAGAACCAATCTGGAATCCCGCCCAGCCTCACACACTACATGCATTCCGCCGCCATCTGTATTCCCCAGGCTGTTGTTACTTTGATTATGTCCCCCACATCCAATATCAAATATACATCCGTCCTTACATAATCCCTATAACTTTCATGTACTTTCCTCTGATCACCAGGAGAAGCATCCCAGAACAAGGTACAAATTCATGAAATTAACCTGAACTTTTGGCCATTATCTTGCTTGGAAATGTTTCGAGACAGTTGGCTTCAATGCTACTTTCATTCACGTTCCTTCAATACAGGTTCCTTCAGCCTTGTGTTTTTTACGTATAGCTCAAGTTTTTGAACAGGATTCTAAACTAATTACTATTTCCCTTTGGAATCCAACGACTGGAATAACTTTTCCAAAATTACTTCTACAAGTATATTTGAACAACTCCTTCTTTGATCGAGTCACGTGTCTTTGTCGAAATTTAATTTAACCATATGTCAGGCCATACACATATGTGCCAAACTAACCTTCTCCAACTTGAAAAGTTTTATTATTATTTCATCTACATCTCCTGAATCCATCCTCACCAGATCTGTCAGTTCCACAAGTTCAACTTTCAAAGCTTCATTCAATGCCGGAAACGTCCTTCCAGATTGTAGAAAGCCCGGAAATACAAAGTTGAAAGGTCATTCAGATTTGACAGCAGGGGTTTTGTATTGTTTATCCGTAATTTACTTGTCAAATTCATAAAGCTGGACAGCTGGCTGTATCGGAGCGAAGGAAAAAGTTGAATTCATGCGCTTCAGAAAATGCAAGATTATGAATGTTTCTTAAAAAATTTTGAAGCGCTTTGAACTTATGGTCTACGAGCCATTAATTCTAAAACTTTTAGAATAGCATCTGCTTTTTGATTGCAGCTATCAAGGAATCTAATGAATGTAATAGAGCTAGCGGTATCTCTAAAAAAGCCCTGTGACCGATAAACGATTCAAAGCTTCTGCGTTCCAATAGCGCTGAATCAAGCCAGCAGCGTCTGAAAGCTTTCTCTATATATGCTTCAGGTGTCTACTGCTTCCTTGAATGGGCTAAACTTTGTGTCTCTGAACATGTGCACGATCCCTAGCGGCCCATATGGCGAAAAACGGATTGTGTGGGTGGAATAAGCTTATTCAAAGCTACTTTCTTCAGTTTGAGCCTGCAGTAGCAAAGCAAGCGAAATTCGAAACTGCGAAAATACTTGCAAATTCAAAGGTAAATTCAACTTGTTCCAGTCACTTGTGCCATCAAGTATATTTTGAAATTCAATGACAAAATGCTTGCAAAATCATCTCCAGCGTCTTGGGTTACACCTGTTCACTAGAAGCCGCTTCCGCGCTGCTGGAAATGCGCCAATGACATATATGCACGCTATGTGACTCATCCAGCAACGATTTTTATCCAGGAGCAGCGTCGTCCTCGTCTCGTTGCCACTATATATTCACCAACCTTTATTATGCACGCAGTATATTATTTTCGAATCTCTTTGTTGCTATGGTATGGAACGATTCATATGTCCAGGCGCTCTGTCAATCTAGAGTTTTTGATAACAGTCTACTACAGTGCGTAGTAAAAGCTTGCTATGCTCTAACGCTACATGTTTACATGTAAAATGGCAAGGTAGTTGGATGCGAAGCATCCAACTCTTGGGAGCTCTTGGATTTTGGCAACGTTATCCTCCTGTCCTTACAAGTTGTTGTTTCCCTCTAAAAATTCAAACTTGAAAAGTTTCTACTTCAAAGTACTAAAAACATTGTAAAATTAGCTGTGAAATACAATTTGGATGGTGTAAATGAGGTAAGAATGTCATTTCACTAATTTTTATCACTGTTTCACCTCTTTAGACGCCAATTAGCTAGTTTGGTACCTAAATTTCCTTTTTGAATCTAAAAATTTCAGGTTAATTTTGCGTCACTTGATTTGTATGCATTTTGATGGATTTAAGGGGAAAGAATGTTTAATTTGAAGGTCTGTTTGGAGTTTGTCTGTGGCTTTGTTTACTTCTGGAGCTGTGGAGAAAGCATTGAGATGAAGGAGAGTGAAAGTGTAGATTACTGAGGGTGTCACCAGACTGTCGAGTATGCATCCTCAGCTGTGAGTTGTTATGTGCGCGAAGCATGAATCATTATTCGTGTTCATTGGTTCTTTACGTGTATTGTGTTGGACGGCGATAGATATAAAGTTGATATACACAGCAGGGTTTTGTTATTGCGAATTTAGCAAAAAGCTGGAAGACTTTTGGGAGACACGAAAACAGATGTAGGAATTGGCAATACTGCTACGTGCAAAAGCCTTTGACCAAAGTTTGTAGTTAAAAGTTGGCTATCTTTAAATCGACGAGTGTCAGTCAACGGTATATCTTGTGGATATAGCGAAATTGTAATTGTTATTACGTATAATATTATCAGATACATTTCACAGTGTTTACTTTATCCAGCAGTTGACATATTCGACCATACGACAAGCACCAAACTGTTATTTACCAGGGCCGTGTTGTCGTCATCACTTTGCCAACTAGTGCGAAAATTGTGAATCGAAAGTAAGTCATGTTCTTAACGCAATCATAAGTCTTTTAAGTTTACGCAATTGATCAGCAAAATTGTGCTTTTATTGTTATTGTTTTGACAGGTACGAAAGGTTCAAGTCAGAAGAGTTTTACTGTAAAGTATGAGAAAGAATGTAGAGGAAAAGCTGACATATGCGAAAAAAGAGTTGTTCATCAAGAGATTCATCAAATTAGTCACCAGAAATTGAATCTTTGGTAGGCGTTGGCAAATGTAAAACTAAACTTTTGACAGAGTAGATAAGGTTCCATTTTGTACATTTGTGGGAAATGGATAACTTTTTCGTGAAGTGAGGCTGATCTTGATGATAAAAGAAGGAAGTTCATGGCGTTTTGGAGAATATAGTGATCCTGTCGGGAGTCGACTTGATTTGTTGACATTGTTACGCATTAACAAGGCAGGCATGTAGGGTGCGTGATAAATGGCCTGCAGCTCTGGATTACAGATTATGATGACTTTTGAGGAAATGCGACAATGATAATTGTACACAAGTCAGATCTGAGTCATAGGTTCAATATTGACTAGCCGCAGTGTACCAACTTGAAGTTCTTTGATAGTCCTAAAGGTGACGACGAACTAGGGCTGATAAGGTCAATCAAGAGTGATAAGTATGTGTATGTAGCTACACGGTATGGTCTAAAATTAGTCTGGAATGCAGTTGTAGTGTTCAAAAGTGTGTATTTGGTGGTGATTACAACAATTTGTTTTGGTTTCATTGCAGGAAAGAAACGTTATTCTATATACTCACAGCATTATAGAAGACACTTTTGACTTGGGACTGATAGTCTGATGACCGTATAAGTGGGCTGACGAACTGATTACCGTGACCGTCTGACAGAAGAAGAGTGATTCAAAACTTTGATCGACCTTTTTGAGGATACAACAAGGATATTTTGCATTACCTGCTCCTGTTGCAACAACAACTGTTCAACTTGATTAGTCAACGCTATCTTACGAGGCATCATTCACGTATAGACTGCCTGCAAACTACAGATTATCGACTAGACGAATTCCTATGCACTTCAGTACTACTATCAAGTTTATCTAATCACTGTTGCCAACGTTGTGAACCTTTTTATCGTCAGCTGCGCCATAAACTTGTTGAGTTTGAACTGCTGCAGTCTTTTAAAGGTATGTTTTGTTATTCATGGTTGTAGGTTGTTGTTGAAGGCGTTTGCTGGTTCTCGTGTTGCGTGACTTTGTGTACGTATACAGTCATCATGTTAACAGTTTCGTGATTTTGCAGATTTGAATTTGAGCTTTTGGATTTCGGAGTCGAGCATATATTGGGATATTTGCGATGTCTTACGCCTACCTTTTCAAGTACATTATTATCGGAGATACAGGTCAGCTTTTAGTTTTATCTATCAGAAGAGTTTACAAATTTCGAAATTTAACTCGAGTACACTTTTGCAGGAGTTGGGAAGTCATGCCTGTTGCTCCAGTTCACCGATAAACGGTTCCAGCCTGTCCACGATCTTACCATCGGTATTGAAAATTGAATTTGGTCATGATTTGTCTGTGTTGTAGAAATTCGTTTGATCAAAAATACTCTTCTTCGTTGTAGGTGTTGAGTTTGGAGCTCGTATGATTACTATTGATGGCAAGCAAATCAAATTGCAGATCTGGGATACGGTGAGTGCAAGTTTGAAGGTCAGCCATGTTCTTCTAAAACTGCAAAAATTCATTTATGTTTTCGTCTGAATAGGCTGGTCAAGAAGCTTTCCGTTCCATCACACGGTCATACTACAGAGGGGCCGCTGGAGCGCTACTCGTGTATGATATTACCCGACGTGACACGTTTAATCATCTTACGACTTGGCTGGAAGATGCTAGACAACATTCCAATTCAAATATGGTGATCATGTTGATCGGGAACAAGAGGTACAGAGACTCGCTTTTGGAGCCTTAACTATTAGATCGCGAGTTTTACAACAATTTGGTATTTGCAGTGATCTGGAAGCTCGTCGAGAGGTGAAAAAAGAGGAAGGTGAAGTATTTGCCCGTGAACATGGTCTCGTCTTTATGGAAACGTCAGCAAAAACTGCAGCAAACGTCGAGGAAGCTTTCATCAACACAGCCAAAGAAATTTATGAAAAGATCCAAGAAGGCGTATTCGACATCAATAACGAGGTATGGGCGCAGTGTCATCACATACTACTGTTCGCATTATGTGATCTCTGGATTCCCTGTTAACTTAACCTAATTATTGATTGAAATTGCAGGCAAACGGAATTAAAATCGGACCTGGTGGACATCAAACTCCTAATGCGGCATCTCCTCCAGGAACTTTGGGGTCAAGTTCAGGCAGCGGTTGTTGCTAAATGAATATGTCGATCCATTCAGCCATTTTCGCTTTTGGCGACTATTCTATCACCAACATTATACTGACCATTGGTATTGAAATGAGAAGTAACGTCAAAAGTGTTACCATTGGTTCACGGATTCAGCTGCGATACCCATTTATGGGTCTTACTCTTACTTCTAACTTGAGATACGTCTTGAGTGTGTGTACACGTAATCATCGTAATTTAAGTTAATCCCTTCAATTCTGTATGGTATGTTCTAATATTCGTGAGATGTTGTATTCAGTCGTTGCGTTGTAAATAAAATTGTTTTGCGCATTGTGATCCCGAAAAGCTTATAAACGATCTCGGAATTGAGTTGAATCTACAAATTAACGAATGAATCGATCTCTTAACTGGTGGTCATATGCAAGTTTTATTCTTTTTTTCACCGTTTTGACAATTAGGACGTTACAAAGGATAAAGTCAGCGAATTTCATTGTTGAATTGGTTAATTCTCCCATTACGAAATAATGTATAAATAATAATTTAAGTAAAAACTATAGAAACATACTACTACTTAAAAATAACCAGGCACGCCAGGTGACGGCTTTTTACGTTTCTTAGAACTCCTTGGAGGAGTTAGTAAACCTTCGGAATGGGCCATGGGACTACACACTTTGCTATTACGATTCATGACTTCGACTTGTTCCTGCGTTACCAAAATAAGACATTACTAACCAATGTAGAAACCTGCAATAACTTTGCAATCGACCAGAATATGTAGCTTACCAGCATTGCTAACGTGATGCAATGGGACTGGATGAGGTGACGGGATTCATCAGGGATGCCACTGATGCCTGGTAGTACATCGGGGACGTCGTGCTTCTTGAGGACAGCGGCGAACGGTGCCATCCAGTTAATACAAGGCGCCAAATGTTCCCAACGGTAGCCGCTCGCGTGTAACGCGGCATCCTTGCCTGAAATGATTAACAATATTATAGTGGCAATAATTACAGCAAAATACCTATCAACCCAAACCGAAGAATTTCTCACCTTTGGTATGATAAACAGCAGCCGCCGCCAGAGCAGCATAACTGTATTTGAAAGATTGCAGGTCCAACATGGTGAGGTCGATGATTCGCATCGCTCGGACGAAATCAGTACCAGAATAACTAGGAGCAACTAAATGAAGATCATCAGATGATTCAGACGAGGGAGGTGAAGAGGTAATAGACTGTCGCGTAGTTCGCGATGACCGGAGAAAATGTAGATTCTGTCTGTTTTGAGGTGAGGTGTTAAGGATCTGAAGGAAAACGTTGACCCATGACGCTGGAGTGATCGGAGTCAACTTCCATTGTAACGTGGTCATTATCACTATTTCCATGTCCAGAATTTCTTGTTCTGCGCAAGCACCGTCCGTGACATATGCGAAAATGTTGAGCTTCTGCGGGTAAATTTCCTCCACTTTAGCTGCGATGAACAAACAGGTAATGCCTGGAAGATGAAAATGTATCAGTAAACATCATATTCAATTCCACTTTCGAAACCTTGTCAGATTCTCGATTCTCTCCAGAGGTCAACTTACCAATCAGCTGTAAATGATGTTTCAGGATATTGCGCTGAATGGCGAGGTAGCGATCAAGAAAGTCAATAGCTAAGTAAAGCGTTTCTCTGTGCATGTTGTAGGCTTCACACACATCCATTAACCAGTCTAGCAATATTGCCCTCATTTGCGGACTTAGAACTGGGTGGTACTGGAACAAATTCGCATCCTTCCGGTATCCAGCGTCGTTCGTACACATCAACTCCCATACTTCTGAACAGTCTCCAAAAGTCAATGGTGGTAACGGTGAAGGCCTCGCATACGTCTCCTCTTCCGGTTGATGCTGCCACCCGCTATCGCTAACTGACCGCCGAGGCATCTTCGAAGGTGGTGTGGTCCTGCCATCATTCCTGTAAACACAATAAACATTCTTCATTAGTTGACATCAACAGATTCACATCAATAAATCCCCACCCCTTTCTTCAAGTACCCCCTTGCTAACCAAATACTTTTCTCGTCCATCTCACGTCCAAGTCAACATTCCATCCACCGCTAGTCGCCTCACCAACTAACTTGACTAACTCCATTCTTCTAAACCGCCTAAATCATAACTGCCGCAAACTCTACCCGCGCTTTCTTCTTTATCATCCAGCACATGTTCAAAACCTATAATAAACTATCGTCGTCAAACGGAAGCAATAGACACAACATCATCAAGAGAAAACTCAAGTTTCATTCATTCCCAAACATGATATATCTTCCCATAGCACTTGTGCATATATCATATCAATTTCCCCCCACACATGAATGAACTTCACTTGTTGATTCTATCTCGACAATCTTCTTTAATCATATGTACTTAGTCAGCTGCACATTCTCCAACTATCGATAGTCCTCGTTAGCACTATAACTCACCACCTATAATAACCAACCCTTTCAACAACTCGACAATTGCGCGCCAACACTCGTTAATCCGCAAACCCTTCCCAGTTAAACCTATCAATATCAACTTATACTCCATTTACCATAATTCGTCCTCAGTATCCTCCACTTTCAACGTTTCAACAATCTTGGTCAGATTCTTCACCCATTTCTTCTTCCGTCTTCCTCGCCCAGTCACCATTTTATACAACTTTTCCAAAAAATTTAGCTATAAAACCCACTTTAAAAATACTTCTACATCAAAATCAAAATATCAACAAGAATTTAGCACCAAAACAACACCGAATTTCCAGGCCCGCAACATGCTTTTAATGCTGCGCACCTTCTCAACAACACATTCCATATAAACCACACACACGTAATAATTTTCGCATAACATTTACCAAATTTTCTTACGTTTTCACCTTCGCTCCTATTGCGCATGCGCGTCCGGCGTCTCAAGTGTCTTATAGATGTGTAAAATCCCACCGAAGCAATTTTCCCCAAAGATCATTTGATGATCCAGCAAATTTTCGCACTTTTGGCAACGTTTTCCTTGCATATCATCCAAATTCCCTACTTCCTTTCGCACTATTTCAAACCTTGGTCTTGATTATTAGCCAACGTACCGGCATCCCGCCTAAACTATTTTGCCCTATTATTCTTTACTTGTGACTCAAGAAACGACTCGTTAGAGCTGATTTTCCCCTTGTTTCAATCTACTACAAATCGCGCCTCATTTGCACTAAACTACTGCCAATTTACATGGAATTTTATCGTGAATATTTTCCCCAAACCAACTTAACTTACCCGTGATCATTATAGAATCCAGATTTGTTGATATTGTTGAAGATCCCGTGCCCGTCCCCCAAGGTTTGCTTTTCTTCCATGAAGGTAACTAACTTGACGACTTTTTTAAAAATTAAACAACTTCTTTACCACATTGTATAGATATCACTAGAATAATTAACTTAATGGACAAAGGTTCAAGGTTCGCACTGCGTAAATATATAAACTATTTCGATGATTTGTTACATAACATTTGTAGATCAGTCTTGACGAAAATTTATCAGAATTCAGAGCGGAAGGGACGTAGAAAGAGAGCAAAACCCAACGGACAGCGGCACTTTTTCACAAGGTTTTCTCAATATTTTACAACATTCGCGCACTTTTCAAATTCTCTTCAACTGTTGCTGCTGCTGCTCCGCTCTGCTTCCTCTCCCCTCCAAGGTCTGAATGCAAGTAAGAGCTCTGTCTCTGCTCAACAATATTCCAGGCCCATTGTCTCACTCATTTTCTCCATAAAAATTGCTCATCTTTCTCTCTTTCTCTCTCTCTCTCTCTCTCTCACTGCTCTCTCCCCATTCAAGTTCGCGGGTCCAGAGAAGAAAGAAACAACATGTACACACGGGGAGGACCCTTAAGGCCTCCGCACACGCTCGTAGCTCCTCCTCTTTTCTCCAGGGGAGCAGAGAATCAGCTGTTCGAGCCAACAAAGTAAACAAACCAGTTAGGAACCGCCTCGCCTTTCTGAGATACTCAACTTCCAGAGGACTTTACGCCTGGATATTTTTATATGTATACAATACACAGCTGATGCTTGCTGCAAGGCGAAAAGTAAGAATGAAAGGCATATGTTTCAATGTCAACAATGGCCTTACCTTTTCCCACCAATTCTCCAGGACTAACTAAGTGAGAGAGTGAAAGAACCCGCTCTTCTTCCACACATCCAAAAACTTCATTCCAGCTACATACTTGTCCACGACGGCATTCCTTCAAGATTTCAAAGATGATCATGTGGACCAGGAGAAATCTCAACAATGTTCAACTCATCAACATCCAACAAATATATATTCTCACAGCTCATTTCTATGGCAACTACATACATCAACAACTTGTTGCTATCGCCAGGGCGAGCTCTTCTTCTTCTGGACAAAGAGCTATACAAAAGTTCGCGGTTTTACAGCAGATCCGCGCGGCCACTTTTCACCGCCAACACTTTTAGAGCGCCATACAAGAAGAAGAGAACAAGAAACAAGTTTGACATGGACACTATTACCTAGTTGAGGTAGTTCAAGAAACAAAAATAATATAGCCTCAACCCGCAAGGCAACAGGTGTACACTTCTTACAATGTCACCTGGTGTCTTATGTGAACGTTTGCCAATTTTTCCCAATTACAAGTCTCAAGATGTTTCCCCTTAGATTCCAACAAGATTAAGCGATAGTGAATGAGCTAATGAGCTAAAATCAGTGCTATTTTCATACAAATTGAAAAACATGCTCCAAGATGACTTGGGGACAAAGGAAATGACTATAATATTATTGAGGCTAAGTAAGCAGGAACAAGTGCATTAATTATTAATTTTAAAGCGGCGGCAGCAAGTGTTGGCGGCAACGACTGACTGACTACTAGAAATTTCTTTGTCTCTTGGACCTGGCAAAATGGCATGCAAACGGGTAGACCGGATGATGCAAAAAGTCTACGAGATTCACATGCTTCAAATGACTTTGCAAGGGCATTAACATGCCATCAAATCTGCAATACACTTGTGTGCAAGGCAAGCCGACCCCCGCCGACCCAACAAGAACAAGACGAGGAACAAGCGGCAAAAATGGCAATCTCTCACTCAGTCAGTCTACATAACATGTGCGAAAATTGGCGGCCTCGTCAACATGTGGGACAGACAAAAGTACGAGTCTTGGTCTCGCCAAAGTTTAGTCGACTTGCAGAAATGGCAATATGAGGACACACTATACTAAACCGCGTCTCTTGCAGTTGAGATGAATGCGAAAAGATGATGCGGGAAACCTGTTGATTGCCAATGTACTTTTGCAGAAATCAGGGTTTGCCGCGACTATTACTGGATAAGGCAATCCACCAGATTGCGTTTCAGCGCTCAGTCAGCGCGCCACAAAAATCTGCAACCAACTCACACTCTTCAGCTCTTACCAAAAGCGAGGGAAGCAAAGGGTTAAGTTAAGAAAAGAAACATTATTATGTGCATCTATCCTTCCGACAACTAACTAACTACCGCCTAAATAACCTCAGAATGAAAACAATTCCAGCCGCCAACTCATCCATCCCCAACTTTCCCGCTTTCACATTATCCCCTGTCGTCGTCGTCATCACAAGAACAAGTGTTTCATCGGAACATGGCTCAGAATACATTGCTCAGCAGACTCTCACCCGCCTTTTCCAGCAAACAAAACACATAAATTCTACCGCCATTTCCTTCTCAACTTATGGTCATTGCATACTTTTTTTCCAGAACCTCCAGTAAAATATTCCATAACGTAGGTAGCAACAACTTGAATTCCAGTGGTCATCCAAATCCGCAAAAAAATTCAAGGTTCAATTAGCAGCAGCCTCTTCTCTTCCACCTGAGTCATTTTTTATTGGCGAATTTCGCCACCGACTTGCCAAATTTCTCTCGCTACTGTATCGGTCAATAGAACCAGAAGGCTCCATCAATGGACCTGGGAACCTTCGATGCAGATATTCGGTATAGAAAGATTATTGGAGGAGCTTACAGTTGTTTTTGGAGATAAAAGTTGGCAACAATGGCTCCTGGTTCCCGCCTATTGTAAAAATAAATACATTTTCTCAAAAATCCCTCCAGGACCTTCTTCTCATCAAAAGTACCGAGGACTTTGAGTATGCAGGACTCGCTCTCTCAGCTGATCCTACATGTTTTTGTCCAAGGCTTTTGGATGATATATTTATGGTTCATGTGAAAAATCCCATTGCGGAAAGTAGTAAAGGCAACAGGTTGTTGTTGTTGTTATTATCAAGGAGCCTGGACACAATACAAGAGACCAAAGGATTTGTCTCTCTCTCTCTCCAAGACCTTATTTGATTCTGATCAGTCTTCCTAGGAAATACGCACATGTATATATCCCTTGAGGAGAAAAAAGGCCCTAAGAATATGTTCCTCATAAATACTGTTCCAGGTCCCGCTCCAAGAATTCTTTGATATCCAACAATCCAAGGTAGGCAGCAGCTCAACCTGGAGACGGAACAAGAAGAAGAACAAGTGTAAGAAGCACCTGATGATCATCATCAAGGAACCCCAAAGAGCCTTTGACAGGTAAAAAAGGCCTGTGTGTGGGGCTTCTGAAGACTCATAAGAAAAGACCTTGCTCCATAAGAAATCCATGCAACCTGAGCCGAACAAGAAGAAGAAAGCAACCTGGGATCAAGTGCATTTCACAAAAGAATGTGGAACAGGTTATTACTTTTCAACTCTCCACAGACTTCTTCTTCTTCTTACTTTGTCTCTTCTCTTTACACGCGCCCTTTCCCCGTAATCTTCAAAAGTTATAAATTTAGCCACAATCACCTATTCTACACCCCGTCCATTAACATATCCTTGGACAAGAAAAATCCCCGAACGTCTTCCGGACCTTATAATACAAAATAAAATAAATTTCGTGACACGCCTTCCCAAAAATATTTCCCACCGCTGTCCTTACAAAAATTTTCGCAAAATCAAAAGCATCCAACCTAAACAATTCCAGCAGGAGGGAAAAAAGACTTTTACTCTCACATAGCTAATGGCCCGGAAGTGTGGGAACCAAAAGGCCTTGCTTTTCTTGGACACCGGACCTACGCATAAGGGACACGCAATAAATAGTGTCAATCATTTTCCCGCTCCCATATATTTATGCGGGCTGAATATAAAACGGGCATTTTGTGTAGAACAAGAAAGAATTATGGGGACGAGGAGGTTGGGTCAAAAGGGCCCTTAGCAAGGAACCCAAAGGTATCCCGCGAAAAAATATATATTTCTCTGATCCGGGTAGTCTGTTGGGGGAAATTGTCATTCGTGTGGGCGCCTATTCCAGCTCATATAATAATTCCTTTATCTTGTAGAATATTATGAGCCTTGCCTGCCGCCACTTTTCTATAGATTCTAGATATATACCGATGGATAGATGATGGTCATGGCAATTCAGTCTCTGATCATCATCATCATCAGCAGCCCTTATAAGGGTCCAAGAGAAAGGCAATCAAGTATAAATCTGGCGGGCCTTCATAGTGAGAACAAGGAAAGTTCCCGGGTAGAAAAAGAAGGACTTTTGGCGCGAGTCCAGGTTATTATTGCTCAGCTATTTTTTGGCCACGGGTAGGTAAAAGTGCCCGCCATTCCAGCAGAAGCAGCAGCTGAAATGCAAGCTTATACTTAGGTATATACGCTTCCATCCATCAAAGGCCCCCCTTCCCTTCACAAGGGCTTTGACAAAAGAAGGGTCTGAGTGAGTCACACTGAAAGCATTGGAACAGCTGGGGAACCCGGGTAGACTGAGAGAGCCAGATATCGACACAATGTACGGGCATTTGCAAAGGTGAGATCGGCTCTTATCAACATTTTTTTAATTGTCCAACAAGGGTGGATTTCCATTCCAGGCAGGGGAAACCAACCAAGGCGGCAACAAGGTGCATACCATCGGGTTTAACAAGGGCCCGCCGAAATATACAGGCAGCAAACGGGCTGACGAGTCGTTCCAGCGGTCCCCCTTTTCGACTGTAGCTATGTTAGGCATGCAGGACTCTATATATCTAGGCATGAATCAAGTGCAAACAAAAGACACGTTGCAGAAACTATATGGTCGTCGTATATATATATATTTTGCCCTTGTTCTTCTTCACATGGTTTTAAGGAACCCGCTCTCATTATCATCTAATGGCTTTCCCTTCCTCCATATGTCCGGCCGGACAAGTTGCATAAAGGGTTGAATTGGCGCTGTAGCATTCTTCGACGAGTCCATCGAGGTGTCCAACTTGTTCCATTGTTTATTTCGCCGCCGTTATTATTATGCGGTCTGCAAAGGATGGAGCAGAAGGGTTGAGAAATATAATGATAATGAAATTTCGTGGTTAATTAGTATGTATGTGATGCATCCATCGTACATTCACATGATTTTGGTTAACGCGGAAACAAGCTTGAGAAATATTGACAGAAGTCAGCTCTAGACAGACTCCAACCTGCAGCTTCGCTATTCCCAGCATTTTTGCAACTTTGAGAGCCCTAAAAGGCCAAACCGATGCCCGGAACATTTTTTAAAATATAATTAAGCCTATTCCCTCTTCCAGCTATCGGATTAAGATCCATAAGATTAGCTACCGGAAGCAGCCACCCATCCATCCATCGACTCCTGATGCAAGCCAATTTCAAATAGACTTTTCCCAATGATAATGTCCTTATATGTAATTTCATCTGTGGTTTCAAGTCAGTGGGTCGGTCAGTCGCTTATCATTAAAAGTAAAACTCCGACTTCCTGTCCAACAAAAACTTTACGCCGTTAAGACCGACTTTCGCCAACGACTTGGCTCTATAAAACTGCTAGTTCAGCAAGCGTCGCTTTTTTGTTATTTCAACTTTCATCTTATGTGACAGCTTTCATCCAATATTTGCTGTAAAATTTCCAGCTCTCAGCCCATGTCTAGACGTGGCTCAAGTTGATTTTGTATGCATTTCTCTACCGACATCACCACGACTTTGGTGCTTTAATCGGTTAAACTCTTATCTTCGAACCTGCAAACAAACCTTCTTGGAAGAGTCAACATTATTTGTCATTTATGATCAATAGGAAGGCCGATGATGAATGACATTATTATTAGCCTTTACTGAAAGTTTATGCTCTTTTAAAACGCAGCCTCGTTGCCATGTCCAGCTACTGACTGACAAAGACTTTGTTGTACATAGCTGATCAGGTCAAAAGTAGGTAAAGTGCTGCTTAAACAACTGATTAAGATAGGCTTATGGCTCTTTGAAATATCCAAATATAAACAGCCAAAGATTATATCCAAACTGATGCCACAAGAAAGGATTCAACGTTAACTTGTGATATCGATTTGGCGCGTATCGCCGCCGGGTGAAAGCAAAGTGAATCCGCGGTCAAGCCTCCACTTATGACTAATGATTTGGAACAATTAGCCCATGTTACACTTGTTGCTTGAATGGTTGGAGGATAGAATATATTTTATTTCTTAGCCTCCTTCTTCAGCCCACTCGACTCAAAGACCTCCTTTCTTTGTCAAGGATTTCTTGGAGCGAAATTACTCAGACAGTTGGATACTCTAAACGTTGCTCGTACAAATCTGAAATCATCCCTTGTTCATGCCGATTGTTATATGCATGACGTGTGCTTAAGGCAAACAAAAATTCAAAAAAGGGCTCATTTCACTTGAGCTCTTCTCTTGGCGACCCCAGGCCGGGAACAAACCCAAGGAGCAGCCAAGGTGTTACACACATGTGTGTGCCATTGTTGATTTTGTGCCCTGGACAAATTAGCATTGACACAAGTCAGTCAGTGGTGGTCATTTTCTTGTAGATTTTATGGTGTCAAGAAGAAGGAAGGAAACAAGAAACAAGTGAGATAATAACAAGGTAAACTATGGCTATGGGAAAAGGCGGGCAGTTTGGCCACAATTCCAGCAGAAAGGCAAATTCTTCTTCTTCACGGGCTTCTCCAGTTCTCCAGCATACTCAACAAGGGATGAAATTGCATTCTTTCTTCCAGCTTCCCTCCATTCATTCACAACTTGTTGTCTTTCTTATCTTCTCCAGCTTCTTTTTTCTTGTATATATAATCATGGATCCTGGAGAAAAAAGACCAAGGCGACGGCGGCGGCAGGTCCACCGCAGTATCCACTACGACTCCAGGACCATCTCCAGAAGAACAAGAACCTTCAAGGCGCGCCCGTATACTACTTGGAAAAGGGGAATATTGCCGGGCCTATGTTATTTGATGCTGTGTCGACTGGGATTGGCTGTACATGGATTGTCCATGCCAAGTGTATTTATTATATCATGTGGGCCAAATCACAAGGAATCTAATGGGTAAAATTAAACCTGAGCTCTCAGTCAGAAACAACAAGACATTTGGAAGTCCTTATGGCGGGGAATCTCCACTTGAGCAACTTCACACCCTCAAAAAAATACATGTTCCATTCACATCAATCCAACCGTGTGGCCATGGTATGCTTGGCGGGTGATGTACTTTAGAGCCGAGTTAATGGTCAAGGGTTCCAGGTCAAAGACAACAAGAACCGGATGAGACACCACCAACAATATTTATGGACGCCTCATTGAGAGCGATTCGGAGAAAAAGTCATTTGGTTCGAAATATTCTTGGTTCCATAATTTTGACCTCTGTAAGTATTTCCCTCCAGGACACTGCGCAAATCCCGCTATTAATCGTCAAGATTGTCATACACGAATATAAATCTAGCCTCAAGGACAAAATTTAAAAGTCCACATGACTTTTTTACACGCCGTGACCTTGTCAACTTCGAGGTCGTCAGACACCATTCCATCACCTCAAACCTACGACACAGCTCAATGCTTCTTCACCTAATTTACAATCTGCCTACCTGTGAATTTGATCCCAACTTTTATCAACTAGAACGGCTTATCCTTGCTTTTATATACCTTGAATCCGAGCCAAATCAATAGTAATTCATATACACACTTTTGCAAAGCAGCAGCTGAAATCCATGATCCGGCCAACTTGTGTACCTGGATCGACAAAATATTTTTTTGCTACCTCTAGAACATACAAGGCTTTTAAAGACCTTGGAAATTGATACAACATGAAATCTAACGGCTACTACTGCTCTTGAACGCGCCCCTTTTCGGTTTTTGCAAAAGGCTCGAGTACATTGTGTGGATACCAAAAATAAATATATTCTTCTTCCGCATCTGCTGCAATGGACCTTATTCTTCGACAAGGGATACCCACACGAATCATGTCATGGGCGCTAATAAAAGAAACGGTTGATAAATAAATAGTTCCGGGCTCGTCCGGACATACATAATCGTATAGTAGCCAACTTTCTGACCGACTACCTGAAGGAATCGCGCAGCAGCCGTGAAATCCATCAGCAATCTTGTGGATTGTGAAACGTTTATTCCTTTTCTACTTTGATTTGTTGGCGTTATGACTAGGAAATTGTTGGGCGTTTGGTCGACTCTGCTCCCCAATGACCGTCAACGGTCTCTGTCGCTTCTTCGGAGAAACAAATAACGATGTTGAAATTAGGAAATTTGATACAAAATGCAGTAGAAAGATAAACAATGTGGTCGACTGGACGATGACGTAGTGCGAAATGGACGTGCCGATTTCGAGCCATGATCCAGTGGTCCGCACTTGGAAGAAGGTATGAAGGGCCATGACTTGACATAGGAGAAGAACGATGAGAAAATTCTGTTCCACCTGTGCCTTGGACTTGAGAAGAAGGCGGAAAATGCAGGACACTAGGAGAAAAGGGCCGAGAATCTTTTCCAGAAGAGCAATCATCATGACGAATGGACTGAAGATACTGACGAAACAGCGGGTTGCTGTAGGGTCGAATGAGCTCACACTTGCTATATTGCCAATGCCGAAGAAGGATAAGTAGATGAAAAATAGCTGTGAACAAAGCAAAGCACCAAAGGTTATTAGCGCCAATTTTTCAGGTATATATTCTATCTCTACTACAATGTAGCATCACAAAAGGGGTCAGCATTGTTACAAAGCATTAGTGTTTCTTCCGTCCTACACTACTCACTCGGTCAGACAGATAGATGGCTTTTGGATCATCAAAATTGTTTCATGTGGGGCAAGCCACACTTACGTTCAAGAGAACAACAAAGGAAAACATTAAAAACTTAAGTCTTCCTCAATCTTTGTTCAGTTCGGGGAAGAAACACCAACTTTGAAACAAGACCGAATCTTATAGAAGACCTTTTTACATCCCGCAACTTACATGAAACCAACTGATCTTGAATGCTTGATGAAGTTGAGCTTGCTGATTTGAGCCCACGGCGGATTCCAGGTTCAACTGCGAGCTCAAGTATTGTCTCCAGGTGACAACATCTTGGCTCGACGACAACGACGTACTTTCAAACTTGAGCACTTGTAAAAGGGTGAGAAAAAGCACGGGCAGAAACATGGATTCGTGGGACAAACTCAGCAAGGAAAATGGGGTGCAGATTCCCACAAAAATTGACACTAGTCTCAGGGGCAAATTCGACGCAGATGCAAACGAGGGAGCCAACAAGGACAAAAGAATAGAAGTCCATGACACAACCCGGGTAATCGTCCAGGTTGGAAACTGAATTAGCACCGAGACGGAGAACAACAAAGCCGTTTGGCTGTAAACCAGGTAACGATCACGGAGACTCTCAGGCGTTGGCGTCAGCCGAAGAAGCAGGACTGCAAGCGTTCCAGCGACCAAAGGGCCTGAAGTCCTGCAATTGATAAAAAAAGCATTACATTTTGGCAAAAGCTAAGTAAGAGCAAAGGTTAGAGTCCCAGTCCTAAGAGCAAATACAGTTTGAAAAGGCGGTTGCGATTTCACTTCGCAGGATCCCCAACAAGAAAATATCGTGTTCGTAGCCCAGATAACAATGTCAAAGTGTCGTCATAAATCTGTGGGGGAAATTAAAGCAAGTAGTAGAAACTTACATAAAAACTAGGTTTTGTTTCTTGCCAATGACGGGTGCAAGGGGGAATAATCCGAGAACGCAAGTAGAGCCCAGCCATAAGACCATTTGCCAGGTGCCAAGCTTCTTTCCTTTCATCGACCAGATTGCATTGAGGAATAATCCGAGGGTGAGCACCGAACGGTTTTCAATGCTGTTCACCAACATTTCAGCTCCGAAAAAACCCGCCAGCAGTAGGGGAAAGAAGCTCTTGAAGCGTGCGACGACTGATCCATTTAAAACTTCATTCCTCCACAAGCTCCAAATCAACTCGGCCAGGTACAAGGGCCCGAATAAATAAAGCGTCCGCCACAACGACCATCCTATCAAACCTGCAATCAATAAATGAAACGCGTCAATTCAATTCAATTCACATCTGTGTTGTCATTCGCCCTTAATCAGCAAGCAAAATAGGGCTCCTGCCAGCCACTCTTTGCAGACCTTAAAGTCTCTACTCTTCTCGCCAACTAACAAAGCTCTCCTCGATGTCTTTTCTTTACCCGGGTCTTTCACAGCTTCTATCCTACCTATGCCATGTGCTCAATAAGAATTTCCTTCCTTCTTTTGTCCGAACGCGTTTCATACACACTCTTGATTTTCGGCTCCTTACCATATACATGTCCCATTATTTACCAAAAGCAACCACCGTTACGACAGCACCGATTCCACTCGCTCCATGCAACACAATGCACCAAAATCGGTATACATTTACACATCCCGAACCGGTTTCTTTTATGTCATCTAATCAATGCGCTAGATACAAAACTCAAGTCCAGCTGTAGGGTCAGTCAGTGGATTGGCACGCGTTCAAGTAGGCTACTTTAGCTACTCAATACAATGACCAGAACCTCTTCTCACCTTTTGTCATCAGCATCGACAAGGCTCCAAGAACGGCCCAAGTTTTCTTTCGGTAGAACAGCCGAGGATGGTGGTCTAGTCGTAACAAGAGTGCAGAAACTAACAAGGCCATCCAAAGGACAAAGACGAGAACTGCGCAAACTTGCAACAGGTGTCGGTCGTAACGCTCGTAATAGTCGATCCCAGACAGCGTTAGGCTTATGGCATCATTCAACATTCGGATCTGCAAGGCACGAATAAGATTTGTTCTTTCGTAAAGATATTAAACAATCATAATTTTTATGCCGTAGAAAACGTACAGCCAGCTCCGAATTTCGGTGTTCAAAAAGATCAACAGCTTCTTTGTACGTGGACCGTATACGTTCTTCGTCGGTATAGCGCTGAATTGGTAACCGCCTCAGACTTTTTGCCAACTCTCTTTTGGTATTCATCAATTGTTTAATTTGGAGAAAGTTTGCGCGGAGGGCTTCAGAAGCAAAGTCTTGGTTAGTCCACAAGTAAAACGGGAATTGGCCTACCGAATTAGTAGGAAATGCAATGTTTAGAGCGCCTGACATCAGGGCCGCCAAATCTGCTTGTTTCAGTGACACATCACGTAGAGCTCTGAAAATCCACAAATTAAGAGACTGTTACATCAGAATCCTAGATTTGCCAACTGAATGAATAAAGCACTTACTTTACGCCATGGCCCCACATTACAAATGGTGTTTCAGTCTCAGCACGGGATCCACTTCCATGTGAGCCTATAGTCATGTCATGAAATTAGTACTTTCGGTAAATAAATGCGAATTTCTCGGTACGAACTCTGGACTTACCCCAATCAGTCATGCCATGATCTGCAGTAAAGAGGAACAAGGTTCTATTATCCGAGAAATAGGCATCAACCAGTTTCTGAACTCGTCCAACAATATCATCCACAAGTTTGATGTTAGCATTATATTCGCTAGAAAGTCAAAACATTTCAAGGTCACTTAAAAACCGTTAAATGGACGAATTTTGGAGAGAAAGGCAGCGTACTTTGAATGAGGCTTCATTGCATGTCCGGTATTATCAATCCCCAAAAGGTGAAGAAATATGATCAATTCGTTCTGATCTGGAATAGTCCGCGTTTGTATGAGATTAGCAAACTCGTCAAACACCCAGGTATCCAAAACGGAAGAATTGGCCGCTAAGAAGTCTTGCCAATCGGAAGGATACGACTTCACGTAAAGGTGATTCTCATAAAGACCTGTGAAATCAAATTTGCGTTGTGATATCTCTTCCAACATGAAAAGGGCAGGAAAACAAGCCTCACACAGGGTAACAAAAGAAAGCCATAAAGTGCTTTGTACAACGGCATCAATAAGAAGCAAAATGTGCTTACCTTTACGGAACATTTCTACAACATCGGGAGACCCCAACGCAATTCCATAGGAAGACCGATTAAAGACGGAATCAAAAGGTACCAGGTTCTTTTTCCAGCCGGTGAATACAGCTGAAGGATCTTCATACAGCCCCGAGAAAATTGCCACGTGCCCAGGCCGGGACTCGGTCGGAACACGGGTGTGCGATATACCCCAGGCTCCTTTTGTCGAATCCATTACGGACCTAACAAAGCATTGTCATGGAAATTAGTCTACGGATTCAAGCAGTTCCAAACAAAAGATCCCTATTTCACATAATAAAGATTCTGCACCAGGACTTTCTTCGAAGCTGTGACACACTGCAGGCCTGCAACCCGCTATTAAGAAAAGTTTCATTTACCGCTTTTAGATAGAATGTGATTAACGAGACAAGAGGGACATCTACCGGAATTTTCGTCGAACCTCCTATCTAAACTAATGACAACTGAATCAACTCATGAGAAAAAATTGATCTCATTTATCACAATTCCGACATTTCATCTGTTTCGAGTCATTTTCTTATGAATCAATTCATGCTTAAAACTAGATACCGGCTTCTACAACTGAAGATAGTCCACTTGATAATATACTTCTTTTGAAAGCTCACCGAAGTTATCCTAACTCATCCATCTTAAGCCAATCATTCAACCACTCCATTCCGCCAGTTAGCCAATCTCCGTTTTTGGCATCAAAGCTCATCCCCATTAACAGAACATCAAAAATTGCAGATCAAAAATAAACTTACGTGAGATACGGCCTGAGTTCCGGCTGGTCATAAAAGCTGTCAGCTCTAAGTCCATCGCCGACGATCACCACCAGCCGGCGGATACCGGAACTGATATTTGCCTTGAAGACATTGTCAACTTCCACAACTGGTGACTGGAAATGGATGTGAAAGACTGAGTAGAATAAGAAGAGGTTTAAGAACAATCCCAGAAGCCACAGCTGATGCATTGTAGAGTTTGAAGATGTTCAGCTAATGTCAAGTTCTCCAGCTCCATCAGCGCGCTGTCATTATATTTATAGTCCAGCTCAAAGCTCCGGCTGACGTTTTCAGTTTCAAACACTCTCAGTGATCCACAACAAGATATCAAATGTCGACAAAGCAACAATGGAACCTGCAAGAAATCATTCGGTTTAAATTCTACTTTGGATAATCGGGATTTGTGAAGTGTGTAACTATTGAACTATCGATTTAGTGGCTGTGAACGACAACTGGCTTCAATAAATCAAAATTAAGAGTATCAAGAACTAAGCCAGTTACGAATACAACGTTCATGGCAAATAGTAACTTACGTTTCAAACGTTTGATGTGTAGTTCTCAAAGCTTTCGAGCACCAACAGTAGATTACACAGTCTATTTTAAAGCACCTGAAAGTTTGTAACCTTGCTCCAGCCAGAGGAGTAATATTCTAGATGTTTTCTCGGCCGTACCTGATTTCAACTGCACGATCAAAATTGTTTACATCAGCCGAAACTCCCGATATTTTGCTTTGAAAAGCCGGTGTCCACGAAACCAAAACAACTTTTCAAAATGTAAACACAGAGTTTTGAATTTGGCGGTAACCCCATATGACGTGCATTCACGTGACTGTACGCAATCTTGTTCGAGTGCTACGCTCTAGCGGAAGTTTATCACAACTGGCGGAACTCTGCTCCTGTGAACTGCATGCCGTGTGTGTGATTCTTGCAGCAGCAGCACACTAGGCAAGATTATTGTGGGAAGAACGTGGTCAAGTGCCAGTGCCGGATTTAATTATCTAGTGAAATATTAATTTTTAAAAACAGGTAAGCTTTCAAATTAATTTGTGTTAACCCAAATATTGTGTATTACAAGAAACACTTGTGTCCCTGTGCAAATTTTGGATTTTTGGTTCCTGTTTTGCCTCAAAGCCGGCATCCGTTTATCGAGCCGTATTGAGCATTTTGCTTTGTTTTGAAATTTAGTTTTCGTCAAGAGTTTGAGATAAAATACTTGGTTCTAGTTAACTTTTGGGTGTTGACGCTAAGACATTTGCTGCAGGGCACTTGTAGGAGTTTTAAAATTCTATCTTGATGTGATTTGAGTTGAAGCTAATCGCCATTTTTCATTCTTGTTTGCAGGCATCATGGGTAAGGGAAACAACATGGTGCCCAATGGGCACTTCCACAAGGACTGGCAAAGGTATGTCAGGACTTGGTTCAACCAACCCGCCCGTAAGAAGCGCAGGCATCAAAAGCGTTTGGATAAGGCTAAGGCTGCCGGTCCCCGACCTGCTGCCGGATCCTTGAGACCAGTAGTAAGGTGCCCAACTGTTAAATACCACACTAAGGTCAGGCCTGGCCGTGGTTTCACTTTGGAGGAAATCAAGAGAGCCGGATTGAACCCTGGTTTCGCTCGTACCATCGGAATTTCTGTCGATCACAGAAGGAAAAATCGCTCTTTGGAAGGTCTTCAGCAAAACGTCCAACGTTTGAAGGAATACCGCTCCAGATTGATCCTCTTCCCATTGAACGCCAAGAAGCCAGCAAAGGGAGACTCATCAGTAAGCTATAAATCAAATCTAATCAGAATGTGTATCTGCTGATGAATTTCATGGAAAAGTATATTAATTGTCGCCTTGTTCTTGCAGCCTGAAGAACTCAAGTTGGCCGCTCAGCTTAAGGGACCTCTTCTGCCAATCCGTCAAGCGTCTAAGAAGGAAAAGGCAAGAAAGATCACCGACGATGAATTAGCCGCATCTAGCTCGGTATTCCAAGCTTTGAGAAAGGCCCGCGCTGATGCTCGTCTTGTTGGACTTCGTGCTAAGCGCGCTAAGGAAGCAGCAGAAAACCCAGAAGAGGCCGCAAAAGCTAGGGAAGCCGGAAAGCAGAAGCGATTGAAGAGAAAGTAATTGACACGTTTAACTGTTTCTTTTGAATAAATGAAGCTTATAGTAAAATACGATGCGTGTTTTTTTATTTTGTAGACGTAAGAAACTCATTTTCGATTTGCATTTCTTTTATTAGAAACTGCGTATGTAATTCTCACAGAATCTCAACTTTAGAGCTCGTAACAAAATATGATAAACTCTTATAGAAATTGCATTCATTTTACAACAGGAGGGATTCGTACGGCTGCATAGCTCGTTGGTAAAAATTTGTTACATTACAGAGTACAAGAACAGTCACGTCAATGTAAAATACAGCATTGTCCAGAGTCAACTTTCGGGCCTGCCAATAAGGCGCTGCAGGCGGGAACACCAGAATACAAACGATTTACATTCTAATTCGACATCTACCTGCGCATAAAATTGGTCGAAGAGTTAGTAAACCCTAATGCAACACTAGTATCAAGAAACAATGGCATACAGTTAACATACAAGTTAGATCTATCTTAATCAGTACACTTTTCCGTTGATCGACAAAATCTTGCATTGAGCGTTAATGCATAACACTAGGACTATGGCGCGAAATGTACACATCAACAGGAAGATAATAGGAGACCTAGAATAGGCTCCTAATTGTTTCTGCCAGCGCTTGAGACAGCAGCAATTTCGCAAACAGCTAATCAGTCAGTTCGAAGGCTATATGTGTAGTGGCTGATGCCCATTCCGGTTTTCATGCATACTGAATCATTCTGGATCTTTATCGGATGATGTCCTTCTTTTTCAGAGTAGTTTGCATTGTTGGGCTTAGGTCTGTGCAGCATTTGGTCTTCAAGACTGTTTCTGGGACGAGGGCCAGGTTCCGGTGTATAAATGAAGGTCAAAGCAGTTGGATAAATGACTCCATCGTCCCGCACTAAACTCACAGGTACCTGAGTCGGCTGTTGTACCCATTGCCACATATGCTTGATCTGAGAGATATCGGGGACGATGCAAAGGATGCTTTCTTGGCAGCGGTATTGCGTTTCTGCTTCAACATCGTAAAACCAGACTTTGAGCGTCGGACTGAAATTTTCTCCGTTAAGTTCCAGCATGGCGACTTGACCACCACCGTTGAGATTCAGACTCGTAACAATAGGAACAGGAGTGATGGGATTCGCAACAGGTCCCATACCTTCGAAGAACTGGTATTCCGCTTTATCAGTACTAATTATCGTCCAGGCGGCCCCATCACTAATGACATCCTTGTTAGGTTCCTTGCCGGACGGACTGGCTTGAAACTGAATAATCTTCTCATGTGCCAAACAAAGATACATACGATTCGTATCCTTCAGATAGAAAGCACACTTGTGCAATTGCGACACAGGGTCATCCGCCTCCACTAGCGCTGTTTGCTTGTCAACTTTCCGAATAACCAGTCTAGGAAGTGCCATGCCCGTGACACTGCAGACAAGTTTGATAGTTGAACCATAATGAATGTATCCATCCCGAACAGTGAATTCTTCAGATTCATCTTCGTCATCGTCCAGCAGATGTATTGTAAAAGCTCCCCATTGCGTCGAAGAAGCGTGGAAATTTTGATCTTCAACGTGTAGATATCTTGTACTAACAGTTTGTGACCGAAGTCTGTTGAACAAGGCCACTTTCGTTCCACTAGGTATACACAAGTCAGTATTCTTGACAGACTGCTTCTTCTTGGACGGTTTCGAAATAACTTTGATCCTCTTGCTTTGAAACACACCAATGTCGTGGCCATTTCCATAAAACATTTTCACCGACAGCATGAAATGTTTCCGCTTATCAGAATCTGATATAAATAGCGTCTTGGCAGCACAGTAATTCTTTCCATTGAGATCCAAGGGTTGCAGCTCTTGTTCTGAATTTCCAATCCCTATAAAAGGGCAGAGTTGAGAGCCTTGTTCCGTCTCTCCACGTTGACGAAGCTCTTCCCGCTTCCGGTCCCATCCTGAACCAGCTAGGTAAATACAGGGCGGTGGGCAAAAGAACCGCTTTTCATTTCCGTACGACTTTTGAGCGACTTTTGCATGTAGGATAACCAAGTTTGACGTTACTTCTTTACGCTCCTCCAGGTACTTTTGCATTGCTTCCTTTGTCAACATTTGTCTTTTTCCCCTGTCGTCATGCTTCAGTATCGGTGGACTACTGCCCGGGTGGTACAGGTCAACTACCAAGTAACAAAGTTTGTTAGAATTCAGACCCAATTTCACAGTCGTCAAATACCAAAAAATCACCAAGGAATGTCAACTTACTTGCATTAGCCAGATGATGTGACATCTTTTGGCACCGTCAATACAACTCTAAAAGTGTATTCTAGATCAACTCTCTTGAGACTCACTTGAATTGTATCATGTTGCTGCTTAAATATTGTCCTCAAATCAGTATAAAATTCACACAAAATTCCTACATATTGTCAATTGAATAACGGAACCTGAGCAAGTGCTCGTATTCATTGTTGTTTCGGATGGACGTAAACAGAGGCTGTTGATATCTGTCGCATTGTGTTACAATGCATTGGAGCTGTTTTTCGTTACTCAAGGGCGTTATGTTGGCAGATGCACTTCAAACGGCGCGAGAGTTGAAACGCGCAAGGATATCTAGGCGCTCTCTTGCTGTCAGTCAGCTTGGGCTCGCTCTTTGTTCGCCCAGCTCCATCGAACGTTTCCATTAAATTTATTGCAGCAAATAAAGCAGTTTTCACTAGGTTTCTTGCAACTTTTGACATGTATTTTGTACTCAACTAAGATTTCGCTCGAGTATGAGTATCAGCATCTGTAACTCAAGAATCCTGTGAACCATCGCGAATCCCAGGTTCCCACGTTTGCAAAGTATCAAAGATACAGATAATCTTATTTGATCCATAACATGCAGTTACCGGATGAAAAAGAATTGCTTTTTCACCATGAATATTGGTTTAGCTCCCTCTTTTGTTGACAAGTACACCGCAACCTTGAACCTGGTGAAGTATCATCGTTAAGCCTGTTTGAAAGTCGTCAAACAATGTACGATCATTGAGACAAATTTAAAAAGTTTGAACAAGAAATTGAAAAAGTAAAGACTTGAAAGACACCAAAGCTCCTCCATCTTCTTCTTCCTCTACGAAAGTTTGCTGCGAAATTGTACTGAAAAATTACCCGAGGAAACATTTGCTATTTTTTCTCACTCACTCGTCGGACTATTTTGCAGCTTTTGATGGTAGCCGGGACTTTGTGGATTGGCCTGATTCAGCCAGTTACTTAATTACATTTATTTTGCATAGGATTAGGTTGCATAAAGCACTGCTCGACTCCTGGTCAAAGGATTCCCTCGCTTCCTCTCTCAACTACTTGTATATAAGCCTCTGCAAAATGTACTTGCCAAAAACCGAGAGAAAGTTGGCTACATCTTGTGGCAATCTTGGAGGAGGCTTTCTCCGTACATGTAATATTTGTACTGCCGTTGTCGTTTGTATGCACAAAGATTGGACGAAATGATCAAAAATTTGGACACCAGCCCTGCATCATGTTGGAATCCTTGAAGAAAGTCTTTGTTCTTCATTTTCATCTCCGACTGACTGGTGGAGGCCCTTGGGATATCAACCCTCGGCGATTCGAATTAAATTACAAAAGTAAACGAGCTCAACCATAAGTTTCGTTGCGGTGTGTTAGTCCTGGACAATTATGAGCAACTTTTCCAACTTATTTCTTGAGAATCAAAACCTCTGAACCAACTTCCGTCATCCAGCCATCATCAGAACCTACTAACCCACTTTCCGCTATTCTTCATCATCCCGTTTCAGCCAGTTTCAGCAGCAGATGACGTGGGCAAAAACGGGTCTCTTGCTTATTTTCAACAGCGTTTCTTCAGCGTGTGTGCCGTCGTCGTCGTTTCATTTTCCACACGTACACATATCTCTTTATATTTTTCGCTTTCCTTGCTTTAGTAAAATAACATTGGCGTGTCTATAGGTTGGTTGGTGGGGAAAAGTCGTTGGAAAGTAGCTGCCATCATCATCATCATCGCTTTCGCTCCTTTCACCAACGACGACAAGTTTCTACTCCAACTTTCGATAACCTTGACTTGGCTTCCTTTCTCCCGCCGTCAACGACAGACAGCCCAAAAGTTTATATACATCCAAATCGACTCATATATGTTGCCAAGACACTTTGAACGAGGCATATAAATGAAGTGATTTCAACTCCATTTAAGCTCTACTTCAAAGCCAACTGCTTGACAACTGCTACTTTGGAGAAACCCCGAAGTTTGCATCGGCTCCTTTAACATTCACCACCGTTCCATATGATAGTCTTTAGAAACAGTTTTCAAAAGATTTTGCTTTTTGCGAATTTCACCCTGCTTTCTGCTCATGTAACAGCAAGAAAAAAGTTGCTTTCATTTCGCTATACGCACACAAACTTTCATCCAAACACACAAACCTTTATGGCTTTACTAATGGGAAAAAGAAAGAAAGAAAGAAAGCTGTGTCCAAAACCATTTATTTTCCCATAGCCTTCTTTTCTTGGTACGTTGTAGGATCTAGAATTTTGGAAGCTTTCTTTCTCCTATCGATACGAAATCGGTTCTGCTACCAGCCCCAGTAGATCCTGCCCAATAAAATAACAATGCTAATTTATAGACTTTGCTAAAGATTTCTTGTCGAATTATCTTGCCGAGGTTTAGTTATTATGGGGAACGTGACACTATTTTCAAGGTCTCGCAGTGATACAAATTGAGTGGAATTGGAGGGTTTTGGATGGTCGAATCGGAAATCTCCATTCGGTCCTTGCTGTCCACGTGCGGTCGAAATTGCTTTGCTGGGGGATATAATGTGGAGCTAAAATCGCAGCCTTGAGTTGTAATTTCATTTGGTTTTGTATAAATCTTGAGATAGAAGAAGCCACCAGCAGCGTTGTGTATGTTTAGAGACAGCAATTAGTCTAGAGAAGATAGTAGATTGCGAGGATTCAGGATTCAATTAACCTTGGCGGCTACATGTGGTCGTATGGAATCTAATATGTGTCAGTTTGGAAAGTCGCTTTTCGTGTTTGTTTGTACACAAGCAAAGGTTATACATGCTTACAATGGATATTCGCAAAATAAGCCTTTGTATACTTTGTAACGGCAGTAGATGTCCAAGATTCGTTCGACGTCAGACAAATAAATAAACTTGGTTTACAATTTATAGTCCAGGATTTCTGCTGGAGATACTGATTTCTGCGTAACTTTACTTAAAGTTAGTTAACGTTTAGCGAAACCTAGCGGTAGCTAGTAGAGATGATTAACTGTATAGTTGTTAGTCATAAGTAAGTAATCATAGATGTCGCATTGGACATTATGTAACGTTAAGGTATATCGACGCGAGTACGACACACCGAGTG